>JABUQX010074185.1:0-2500 GCA_015478945.1 Trachelipus rathkii | reverse complement strand
GTCTATATCTATTTTTCTTTCAATTTTTTGATATTTACTTTCTTAACCAATGTCCGTTTTTCTCTCAACTTTCGGTTAATTATAATTAATAGCCAATAATTATGATCTTTTCTCTATTTTTGCTCTTTTTTTCATATTATCTTCTTACTTTTTTTATACTTTTTTTTTCTATTTTTTCTATTTTTTTTTATTTTCTTTTTTTTCTTTTTTTCATTTTTTTTCTTTTTTCGTTGCTTACTAATTTTACGTTCTTTTCTCATGATTTTCTATTTACTTTAATTAACTTTTTCTTTATTTACTTTTATTTCATTTTTTTTTTCTATAAATATTTTTTCATAGTTTTTTCTTCTATATTTAATTTTTTTTTTTTTTTCCTTTTTATTATTTATCATTCTTTTTTTTATTTTCCTAATCTAAGGCGATTTCTGTTAATGTCTTTCTGCAGTCCTTTTCCTTCTTTTTTTTTATTGCCTTTTTTTCTAGTTTTTTCTTTCTTTTTTTCTTTTTTCTAATTTTTCTTAGTTTACTAGATTATTTAATTCTTTATATAATCTATTTATAGCTGTATTATTTTCTGTGTTATTATTTTTCTATTATATACTTTTTCTTTTTTTGTTACTCATCAAGTTTATTACTTTATTTCTTTGTTTTCTATCGAAAATTTATCCATCTTCTTTCAATAAAACGATATACCTTATTTTATACAATTACTTCTTAATATTCTTTTCGTATCTTCTTCTTCTTGCATCTATCTTCTTCTTCTTCTTTCTAATCTTCTATTCTTTCTCTCTCTTCTTCTTCATTCTTCTTCTTCATTCTTCTTCTTCTTCTTATTATTATTATTATATTTATTATTATTATTATGTATTATTATTATTATTTATTATATATTATTATTATATATTAATTATTATTGTAATTAATTATTTATATTAGTATTATTATATTATATATGTGGTTCTTTTGTTTTTTTTTTGTTTTTGTTTTTTGTTTTTGTTTTTGTTTTTGTTTTTGTTTTTGTTTTTGTTTTTGTTTTTGTTTGTTTTTGTTTGTTTTTGTTTGTTTTTGTTATTGTTTTTGTTTTTGTTTTTGTTTTTTTTGTTGTTATTGTTATTGATTAATTGTCGTTGCTTTCGTTTTAAACTGTATTTGCTTTTGTTTTTTGTCTTTGTTTTTTTGTTTTTTGTTTTAACTTTTTGATTTAATTGTTATTTGTTATTGTTATTAGATTCGTATTGTTATTGTAAATTGTTATTGTATATATGTTATGTTATATTTTTATATGACTTCTAAGATATATTATTTTTGATTATATCATTATTATTATTATTATTATTATTATTATTATTATTATTATTATTATTATTAAAATTTTTAAAACTCATTTTTAATTTAATTTCTGGAAGTAAAAGGAAGCGAAAAATCAGAGCATCGGGAATTAAATTTTTCGGTGATACAATTTCAATTCCAGTAGAGAAAAAACGATGAATGGCAAAAAAATATTTAATAAAAAAGCGAGTGCTGAAGAGATAGTGAAATAAAGATGTAAAAATGGAAATGAAGGTAGAAGATGAAGAAAGAGACGGAGGGATAGGAGTAGAGAAGAGGACTGTGAATTAAAAATGAAATAGGAGGGGAGATCTAAGAAGGGAATTGAGATGCAAAGAGACATAAGTAAAGGTATTGGAAGATATGAAGGCGAGAACGAAAGGAGGTTATGAAAGAAATGAAATAAATTGAGATAAAAAAAATATGGGATTATTTAATGAGGGAAGAAAAATATAATAGAGAAGGAGAGATGAAAGGAAAAAAAAGGAATAGAAAAGAACAATAAGAGAGTTAAGTTAAGTTAAGTTAAGTTAAGTTAAGTTAAGTTAAGTTAAGTTAAGTTAAGTTAAGTTAAGTTAAGTTAAGTTGAGTAAAGTAAAGTAAAGTAAAGTAAAGTAAAGTAAAGTAAAGTAAAGTAAAGTAAAGTAAAGTAAAGTAAAGAGAAATTGATAAAGTATGAAAGGAGATAGGGAGAGGGAGATGTAAAAGAAGAATGAAACTGTAGATGAGAAAAGAAATAAATAAAGAGAAAATACAAAGTTAGAAAATATTAAAAATAAAGAAATGAAGAAAAGGGATGCGAAGGTAAAAGAGAAAAAGAAGTGAAGAAAAAGGAAAATTATGGAAATAGAAAAAGAGAAACGATATGGCAAAAGGAAAAAGAGGGGGAAAAGAAAGAAAATAAGAATGAAGAAAGAAACAGAATGAAATTAAGAACAAAATGAATACAAAAATTAAATGATAAGAAAAGTAAGTATATATATATATATATATATATATATATATATATATAATATATTACATATATTATATATATAATATTTATATATATATATATTATATATATAATATATGTATATTATATATATATTATACTATATATATAAATATATAATATATGTATATTATTATATAAATATAGTATAGTGAGTATATAGTGAGTGTGATAATA
>JABUQX010074184.1:15000-25049 GCA_015478945.1 Trachelipus rathkii | reverse complement strand
TCTCTCTCATCTCCTCTCTCGCCTCTCTCTCTCCTCTCTCTCCTCATTCTCTCTCTCTTCTCTCTCTCTCTCCTCTCTCTCTCTCTCTCTCTTCTCCCTCTCTCTCTCTCTCTCTCTCTCTCTCCTCTTCTCTCTCTCTCTCTCTCTTCTCTCCTTCGCTCTCTCTCTCCATTTTCTCTCTCTCCTCTCTCCTCTCTCTCTCTCTCTCTCTCTCTCTCTCTCTCTCTCTCTCTCTCTCTCTCTCTCTCTCTCTCTCAAAATAGTCTAAATGTGAATTCAAAAAAATTGATTTTCAGAGTCGCATTTCATCCCAGGGATTTGTGGTTTTCAAGAAGCTTACTAACCACTTCTTTTTAGTTTTCGGTATCCTTGTTTCCGATGAATTTGATCCGTTTTTAGATTTTCCCCATGAAGCTGTCTCAGTCTCCTTCAAACTTTGCAGAAAATAAGAATCATTCATAACTTAATTTATTTTGTTGTTCAATAAATATTTCTCTTTTTTATTTTAGCATCACTGAATCTATGTAACTTTCTCATCAAGAAAAGAAAATCTTTGATCTTCTCTTCTTCTTCTTCTTCTTCTTCTCTTTCTTCTTCTCTTCTTCTTTTTCTTCTTCTTCTCATTCTCTTCTCTTCTTCTTCTTCTCTTCTCTTTCTTCCTCTTCTTCTTTCTCTTCTCTTCTTCTTCGTCTTCTTCTTCTTCTTCTTCTTCTTCTTCTTTTCTTCTTCTTCTTCTTCTTCTTCTTCTTCTTCTTCTTCTTCTTCTTCTTCTTCTTCTTCTTCTTCTTCTTCTTCTTCTTCTTCTTCTTCTTCTTCTTCTTCTAGCATCACTGAATCTAAGAAACTTGCTCATTAGGAAAAGAAAATCTTTGGCCATTACGACCCATCGCTCTGACAAGGTTTTTACATCAAATCACGGAAGATAGTTAATCAGAGTTTCACAAGAGGTTGAAAAATAATCTATTTATTTTGAGGTGTTTGTTTATCCAAAGTCCTCATAGTACAAGATATATTCACAGATCTCCAAAGATTTTCATATTGTCATACAACTCCTTCATAAACAGAAGTATACTATAAATTGATCTCATTATCCATATGAAAGGAAGATCTCTAAACTTAATTTTTTGAAGAATCCTATAAAGTCTCTATTCCTAAAGATTTTGTTGCTGTCCTATGCTTTAAAAAAAAAAAGGTGTTCACATCTGTAATAAGCTACACTATGCACAATTTCTTATCTTAATTGACACATGGTAGTTTTATAGGTTTCCACATTCAATAATAGGGTGGTTAATTTTTGGAATGGTTTGCCACAACAGGTTGTTGAGTGTAACTCGATTACAACATTTAAGATAGGATTGGACAGGTATACGGATAGTTTGGGTATATTTTCAGTAAGCCAAATTGGCCGTTTTTTAGTTACAATAGTTATTAAGGTTAAACTGCATGTTATGACTAACAAAGTTATTAAAGATTATTGCTGTTAGATGTAGAATTTGTGTTTACTATGTAAGTTATTTACAAGCCCTAGGGTGCTTTATGGATTTGCTATGAGCATGTTGTGGTTGGTTCATTAGGTTAACTTGGACAGTCTCGATAGGCCCATGTGGCTTCTTACTGTCTATATTTCTAATGTTCACATTCCTTGTCCATCATTGCTCTTTTCACCTAAATTGAATCACATACAACAGATTCCTCTACTTTCTTCTATTCCCCTTAGACATAAACAAAACCATTCATAGCGATGGATCGTAATGGCCGCAGAGTTTCCTTTCTGAATTTAACATTATATTTCTTTATCATTACAAAGGCTTAAACAGACGATGGACTAGGATAAAAACAACTCTGCTACGTACGAAATTGTAAGTGAAATTGTTAAAATAAAAATGATAAAAAAATGAAAAACTTGTATTACAATTTCTGACATTTTCTATTCATATTTACACCCAAAATCGCAAAAGAATCTACCAATATTATGCGCTTAATAACTGAATTGTCCAATAATGGTTAATGAGGATGCCATTTGAAGTTAGTGTGACCCTTTCTTAACCCATCTCATAATCAGAAATTTTGATATTTGACTTTGACAAAGTTACTTAATTAAGAATGCATTCATTAATGATTTTTTAGTATAACTTTTTTTTTCATTTTTAATGTTTATGATTAAACTTTTGCATTCTAAACTACTCAAATTTAATAATACGATTAAAGTTGAAAATTTGGAAATCAGCCTGAGGAAAATTCAAGTGGAAATAGGGTTTTTAATCATTAGAAAATTAGGTGTATGGTGAATGAAAAGGGACTATGGTGTTATCTATTCTACAGATTTTAACGAGTGTTGATGGGGACCATGACAAGAAGGGTTCTTTGAAAAGGGATCTCAGAAGTAAGAGTCATCCAATGAATAGATTGAGTATAAAAGTGAGAAAATTCAGTGTTATTTCTGTGATGTTAAATTATCAAGGCAAACGCTTGCCGGAGGGCGTGTGAAGATTTAAAATCCTAAATATGTATGGTCTGAAGCACTTTGAATGTAATTCGTAAAAAGAAGCTTAAAAGTTCATATGCTTAATAAGCATCAAAATTTCAAATTTTTTAAATGCTCTGAGTGCAGCTTTAAGTAATATCAAAGTAAACTTAAAAGTGCCAATGCTCTAAGTCATGAAAATATCAATATTCAAATGTGTATCTGAGTGCAGTATGGATGTAATTCAAAAATTAAGACCTAAAAGTACAATGCGTATCATGCAAAAAAAAGTTATTTAAATCTCTATGTGTGTCTATGATTAATCAGAAATTTACACCTAAATTACATAGTAGTCATGGTAAGCGTGAAAAAGCTTTTCAGATTGGCTGAGTGCAGTTGAAATAATCGCAAAGAAAGCTAAAATTCACATGCTAGGCATGCAAATTAAAACTATTTAAATGGGGCAGAGTGAAACTATGAATGTAATGTGAACACAGATGAGAAAAAAAACACACATCAATTTAACATACAAATATAAAGATTATTAAATGTTCTGACGTGCATCCTATGAATTTAATCATAAACGTAAGCTTGAATTAACATATGCTAAGCACAGCAAATAAAAATATTCAAAGTGTTGGAAGTGTAGCTATGAATGTAATATAAAAGCAAGTTTAAAGAAACACATGCTCAGACATACAAGTCGAAAACTTTTTAAATGTGCCGAGTGTGACTATGAAAACAACCACAAATCAAACTTGAAACAACACATGCTTAATAAGCATACAAATATAAGACTTTTTAAATGTGTTCACTGTAGCTATGAATGTAATATAAAGAAAATGAACTTAAAAAAGCATATGTTCTTAAGCATGCAAATAAAAAATTATTTAATGTTCTGAAGTAGCTTTGAATCTAAATACAAAAAAGGTTTAAAAAGGGCAACATGCTACGCATGAATCGAAACTTTTTAAATGTGCCAGGAATGTTTAACTATGAAGTAAAATGAAAATGGAAATTAAGATTACATTTGCGCAAACAGAAAATTATGGTGCACCGAAATAGTCGAGCAATCGAATCGGCCATTTTACCTGTAAGGGGAGACTTTATCCTGGACCCTTACTTTTTAAATCAAAATCAAATTTTCAACAATTTTTTTTTGTATTATCTAGATTATTATAAAATATTCCTCCTGAACATCATGGTTAATTATTTTTTTAAAATTCTAAATGTTTTTTAGAATACTGAATTTATTAGAGAGTGTCGACACTAAAAAATCAATTCCACTCAAAATTTGTAATTCCAGGTTGTTTAGTTAAAAAAAAGATTTTTATAATTAAAGAAAATCATTTTTTTTATATATATATTTCTTAAAACTGCCACCCATTCTTCGGATTTTACTCAGCCAAATAGCCGGAGCCGTAGCCGGATCCGGAGCCGAAGCCGTCCGACCAGACCTGGGTATAAATTTTTTTCAAGAAAATTTTTTAGTATGAAAAATTTATTGCCAAAAAACGTACTAAACAATTTTCAAAATAGTGCAAATCCTTAGTCGATCCGGAGCACATCCGGAATGGATTCAAAGCCAGACCGGTGTCGGAGCCGGAGCCGGAGCCAGAGTGTTAAATTTTTTCAAAAAATATTTTTTTAGGTGAAAAATTTTATTGCCAGAAACTGCTGAACAGTTATCAAATAGTGAGAAACCTTAGTCGGATCCGGAGCAAGCCGAAATCATATCCGGAACTGGAGCCGGCAGGCCGTATCGCTGGTATATAATTCCGGAAATATTTTTGCGTAAAAATTATTGTCAGAAGACGTGCCGAACCAATTTCAAATAGTGCAGAAACCTTACCGGATCTGGACCGAAGCCGAAGCCGAAGTCAAAGCCGGATCCGGATCCTGTGTATGAATTCTTCAGAAAATATTTTTAGGTGAAAAATTTATTCAAGAAGACTGCTGAGCAATGTTCATAGTTAAAACATGAGTCGGACCGGAGCCGAAGCGAAGTCGTATCCGGAGCCTGGTATCCTGAGTATGAATTTTTTCGGGAAATATTTTATTGGTGAAAAAATTTATTGTCAGAAGAAACGTTGCCGAATACAATTTTCAAATAGTCCAGAAACCTTAGTCGAATCCGGAGCGAAGCTGAAGCTCTGAGCCGGATCGATCCGATCCGGATTCCTGTATGAATTTCTTCAGAAAAATATTTTTTTAGGTGAAAAATTTATTTCAAGGAGACCTGTTAACAATTCTTCAAATAGTTCTAGAAAACTAGTCGAGCCTATCCTGTGTATGAATGTTTTCGGGAAAATAATTTTTCTTTGCGGAAAAATTTTGTCAGATGACGTGCCGGCAACAATTTTCAAATAGTGCAGAAACCTTATTCGATCCGGAAACCGAAGCTGAAGTCGATCCGAATCCAGATCCGACCGCGATCCTGGTATGAATTTTCTTTCAGAAAAATTTTTTTAGCCGGTAAAAATTATTTCAAGGAAGACGTGCTAGCAAATTGTTCAATAGTTAGAAAACATTAGTTCGATCCGAGCCAAAGCCGAAGTCGTATCCGGAGCCATCCTGGGTATGAATTTTTTCGGAAAATTTTATTGGAAAAATTATTTCAGAAGACGTGCCGAACAATTTCAAATAGTGCAAAACCTTATCAGATTTTTTTAGTGAAAAATTTTATTTCAAGAGACGTGCTAACAATGTTCCAAATAGTGTAGAATACATTACCTCGGCAAATCCAAAAGCCGAAGCCGAAAGTCGTATCCGGAGCCCTATCCGGAGCCGGATCCTGTGTATGAATTTTTTCGGGAAATACTTTTTGGGTAAAAATTTTGTCAGAAGACGTGGTCCCGAACAATTTTCAAATAGTGCAGAAACCTTAGTCGGATCCGGAGCCGAAGCTGTAGTCGGAGCCGGAGCCGATCCATCTGGGTTATAATTTTCTTCAGAAATATTTTTTGGGCTGAAAAATTTATTTCAAGAAAGACGTGCTGAACAATGTCCAAATAGGTAGAAACATTTATGTCGGATCAGAGCGAAGTCAATCGGAGCCGGCATTCCGAGTAAATTTTTTTTCAAAAAATATTTTTTAGGTAAAAAATTTTTGCCAGAGACGTGCTGAACATTTATCAAATAGTGCAGAAACCTAGTCGATCCTGGAGCCAAGACCGAAGTCGGACTGAGATCGATCCGATCATGGGTATGAATTTTTTCAAGAAATATTTTTTGGATGAAAAATTTATTGTCAAAAGACTTACGAACAATTTTCAATAGTACAGAAACCTTAGTTGGATCCGGATCGGGAGCGGGAGCCGGATTCGGAACGATCCTATGTATAGAAAAATTTATTCAATAAATATTTATAGCGTGAAAAAATTTATTGCTAGAAGACTTGCTGAATAATTTACAAATAATGTCAGAATCCTTATCGGAGCCGAAGCCGGATCTGTATGAATTTTTTTATTTAAATACTTTTAGGAGAAAAATATATTGTCAGAAGACGTGCGAATAATTTTCAAATGTGCAAATTCCTTAGTCGATCCGATCGGATCGAGTCGACGGGAAGCCGAGTATAGAATTTTTTCGAAAATATTTTTTTAATTTGAAAAAATATTACCAGAGATCTCGAACAAATTTTAAAAATAGTCCAGAAACCTTGTCGGACCGGAGCCGGAGTTAGATTTTGATAAAGTTTTTTCAAGAAATATTTTTATGTATGAAAATATATTACCAAAGAATTGCTGGACAATTTCAAATTTTAGAAACCTAAGCCGGAGCCGAAGTCTAATAAAATAATTATTACGTTTGCTGGAATATATATATATATATATTATATATAAATATATATATAATATATATATATATAATTATATATATATATATTAATATATATATAATATATATATAATATTATATATTAAAATATATATGATATAATATATATATATATTAATAATATATATATATATTGCACTAGTCTCTTAAAAAGGAACAATTCAGAGAGAGCGTAAATCCTTTTTGAAATAGCCAATAAATATCCTCAACGTCATAGATGAATCATACGTCATACCTCTCAAGCCCACGAGGAAAAGCACAATTTCAAATGCTAAAAAGCATAATAAGGATAGTATAATGCTAATAAGATGGATGCCACGAATTTTAACAATTTAGAAAATAGTTTTATAGATTCTCTGGATTGTTATAAACTTTTTTCATTAAAATTAAATTAATATTTTAATGTTATATATTCTTTCCAGAATAGAATCTATTTTGAACCAGTTTTCAATTCAAGCTCGATATCACTGCTTTAAACTCGGTACTTATTTAACGACAGGAGGGTGGTTGAACACCTGCTGGGGCTACCTGCATTCTGCTTGGTGTTCCTGGTTACAGAACAACCAAACAAAGTCAAAGAAACGCCGAAATGGTCGTTAACATGCTTGTGCGACAAATTATGCCAATAATCTACAACAAAAGAAAAATCCACTCGCGCCAGGATCGAAACCATCGACAGACCGTCGCCGTCAGACAATGTACGGAAAGCTCTACCACTAGTCCGATCCACCTTTCCCCAGAAAAAGCAAGGCATCTCGAACAGTTTTCTATCTCCTGCTTCATTTTCACTGCTTTGAAAACTTGAGTACTTTATTTAAACGACAAGAGGTGGTTGGAACACCTGCTGGGGTTACTTGGCAATTCTGCATGGGTGTCCTGGGTTACAGGAGTATCCAACCAAAGTCAAGATACGCCGAAATGTGCACAACATGCTTGTTGCAACAAATTTGCAATAATAAGACGAAGAAAAAATTTACTCGCGCCAGGACTCGAACCATCGGTAACAGCGTCGCCATTAGAGAATGTACAGGAAGCTCTACCACTAGTCCAATCCGCCTTCCCAGAAAAAGAAGCATATCGGAAACAAGTTTCTAATACTAGCTCCGTATCACTGCTTTGAAACTCGGTACCTATTTAAATCGACAGGAGGGTGGTTGGAACCAGTGTTTTTTCAGACAATTTTCTCGGGGGGGGCTTTACAGAGATTCGGGGGGGCACATTAGTATAACATAATTTACATAAAAATAAAGGATAATGATATTCTTGTCACTTGTCAGCTAATCTTATTTGATATTGTCTTACTGAAATAGTAAATATCCGAAATATAACCAAATCTTTACTTGCAAAAATATAGCAATCTATTTGTGAAATTTATTGGGAAGTTAGATAAATAAAATAACATAAGAGTACGAAAACATTATAGAAGAATATTATAATTAAAATATATGAGTATAATATGACCTTTTCAAATAAGAAAATATTAATAAAAACAAATTATATAATATATAATATATATATATATATAATATATATATAAAATCATATTATATATTTTATAAATATTTTTAAATATATATATAATAGATAGTATATGGGTCCTCTCATACTCGATTAGGGGGGAGGAGGCCGAACATTCAGCGATTCTCAAGATGATCTGGCAACTAATAAAGTAACCCACACACATTCCGGATCGTCCTAAACCAATTCTTGAAACACACGTTGATATAACCACAAGCCATTAACAGGTCATTGACGTCAATTGCGCTCCGATCGGCTGGTCTACCACAACCTTAATCTCATACTTCAATTATCTCTCAACAGCTTCCATCCTGCCCTTTGCGTTTTTTCTGCACTTTGATCGGGGGGGTCCTTGCGTTGCTTCTACGCTAACTATAATTGAATGACACCGCTTTGTCTCTGGTGACGCTTCGATTTTGCCGATAAGGTGGGAGCTGAAATCGTGATGGGATGAGCAGGTTCATTCCTCTTCGACTAAAATCTTTCCTCCTCAGGGTTCGATTGCGCTTGTTCTCTGGCCATTCAGGTTAGAGAAAGTGCGTATCGGGGCCGGAAAAATAATCGTTCTCCTACACTCTTTGCTAATTTTCATTCTGCCAGAAATCGTCAGGAGATACTCTTCACGAAAGCAAACGAACTTTCATCAAAAGAAATTGCGCTAACCTCCTTGTTCTCATGCGGTGACAAATCTTCTGGCCTCTTGCCAAAACAATCTCTAACAACTTCTGTAAATCTGTCTTTCCTCTTCTTATTCGCTCTGATGGTTTTGCTAATATTCTAACTGAAAAGGCCAATCTCTCGGCCTCCTATTTTCTCTAACTCAACCTGGACGATTCTGCAATCCCATCCTCCCCTTCTCCTCTCAGTGTCCTATGCCTTTGCTGTGATTACATTCGATCGGTGCATGGGCTCCTGAAATCTATCCGACACGTTAGGAGGCGGGGCCCTGATGGCCATTCCTCCCTGAGTTGAGGGGTGTGCTTCCTGCTGACCCGCCCCCTTGTTCAAACTATATTCTCTATGTCTCAATTTTTTAACTAAAACCCCCCCCCTTTTTTTCCCCCCCTTTTTCCCAAAAGGTTGCTTTTGTAAGCACGCAAATCTGGAACCGATTCTGAAAAAAGGTACCCGCCTCTGATCCTTCTAACATATCGCCCTATATCTTACCTGTGTTCTATCTAAGATCTTAGAACCTTCCTCAACTCTCATTTCTTTAGATCATCTGATTCCATTCATCTTCTTCCACGCCAGTATGTTCCGGCGTCCAGGTCTACTGGCGATATACTTCCTATCTTTATCTATTATTGTTTCCGCCCTTAGAATATGGAGACTTGGCCTGTGGGGGGTGGCGCGACATATCCAAAGCATTTACGTGGGTATGGCACGCTCACTGCTCTCCAAGCTCCCTCCTTTGGTTTTCCTCCTTCACTGCTTACTTAGGTCTAGTTTTCTCTCAAATCGTTCAATGTCCTGTGTTGATGGGGCGACTTCTCTTCTTTTTCTGTCAATAGTGGGTCCTCAGGGTTCTGTCCTATCTCCTACTTTATTTTCACTTTTCATTAACGATCTTCCACCTGCACATTCTAACTCTATCCACTCATATGCCATGACTCGACCCTTCATTCTTCAACTCTTTCAATCTGCTCCCCTTTACTTCTAAAATTTTTCTCCGTCTTAATCTTTTCCGATGCTATTCTTCTCGACGGATATGATTCCTGCGTGGACTCGTCTCAACCTTGTGAAATTTTTATTCTTTAAAAACTCTAACTTCTACAAATCTTGGTCTGTAATATGAACATCAAACATCTATCAACTCCCCAATTATCCTTGAATCTGTTGTGCCAATATAACATCTTTACCTTAATCACGAACAAAAAAATGTCTTAAACCTCCATCACAAACGTTGCTAGGCGCCTCAAAGAAACTGATTCTGTTTAGGGACTGCGAGGACTGTGGCTTCAGCTATACAAGGCCTCATCCGCCCTATGGAGTACTGCTTCACCCGGCTTTTGACAGGGTTCGAGTCAAAGCCAAAAGACTTATAAACTGTCCCGTACTTTCCACTTCACTTGACCCTATATCTTTTGGCGCGAAGTTGGTGCTTTATCTCTTTCTATAGTACGTAAGTCCAGTGCTCGAGGGAACTGTCACTCGCGTTACCTCCTACCTACGACGTCCTCGTAGCACAAGGTGTGCTGTGTCTGCGCATGTTTTGTGGATATTGGTA
>JABUQX010074184.1:0-12500 GCA_015478945.1 Trachelipus rathkii | reverse complement strand
TGCAAAATAAGAAGAAAAAATTTCTCACTCGCGCCAGGATTCGAACCATCGACAACATCGTCGCGTTAGACAATGTGCAGTAGGCTCTACCACTAGTCTGATCCATCTACCCAGAAAAAGAAGGCATCTGGGGAACAGTTCTAATCTCTGCTCAGATTACTGCTTTGAAACTCGTAATTATTTAAATCCATGAAAGGGTGCTTGGAAACCCATTATTGGTATATATTTAATATATTATTATATTATAAATATATATAGATATATATATATATATATATATATATTATATATATAAAATATATAATATATAATAATATATATATATAGTATATATATATATATATATACTATATATATAATAATATAATATATATATAATATATATATATGAGAATAAATATTTTTTATGCCGTCTAAAAAAAGAAATAATAATTTCCCAAATGTTTATTTGCGTTTTTCTAGCACTTCATTTTTCTTACATTTGATCACAAAAAAATTCATTTAAAAAAAACGAACTTTGGGTGTGCGCTTAAAAATTTGTAACAAACTCTGCCAATATAATAAAATCTTAACAGAATGATGTTATTTTAAATGCTTTGTATATATAAGATTGTTCCATTGATCTGATTCTTCTTACTTCAAAAATAATTTGGAAGTACTTTCAGGGTATGTCAAAAAGAAAAACTTTTAGAAAATAAAATTTAAATAAAGTGTCAAATGAAATTTAATTCCTACATCAAAATAGAATTTTTATGAAAAAAAGCTGAAATATCTTGAATATTAAAGATTTTATTGCCATTTTTGTGAAAGCCCCGAAAAAAAAAATTTCCCCCCTCTCCCCCCCCAAAAAAAAAAAACGAACAGTTTTTTTTGTTTTCCCAAAAAATTAAAGATAAATTAGTTGTTCATCAAAAAAACATTTTCTTTTATCGGTTCGAAGAAATGGATTTTGAAGATAAAGTCTCCCCTTAATCGTGATCGACCAAAGTCGATTAATCGGCCTATTATCAAGTATAAATTTACCATCCTACTACAATTCCAAATTTTAATTCATTAATGAATTCGATTCACAAGGTTAAACTTCGTATTTTTTTGTTTGTTTTTCTTCAAAATACTGCTTCAACCAAAATGTGCATGTCTTGTTTTGCAATGGATTTATATATATAAAAAATAAGGTTCCTGTTACAGATTATTTAAAATATCTTTAAAAAAAATGAAATACTTTTTATTAATTTTTATGCATCAACTTAAAAAATCCTTTTATGTTTTTAACATTGTAATCAAATGAAACTTGGTACTAAAGTTTTAAAACTCTAATGTTATAGTGCGAAAAACATTAATTTCTCCATTTAATAGGTATAGCCTATTTCGCACAGGTTCATAAATGTTAAAAAACTCGTTCAATCTCTACAGAAGCAGCTGGAGCACTCTAATATTTCAAAGCCAGCTTGCTTCTATTTGTGAAGGCATCCTTTGAATTTTTCCACCAAAGAAATGTGTCCCTGTCTCTTGGCAGCAGTGGTAAATTCAAATATTCTCCTAATTTTCTTTTGATTTGATTACTTTTGCTTGTTCTTTTCTTTTCCCTTTTTCCGAAGACACTTAATTTTCATCACCTTTTCGCTTGCCACATGCTAATTCATCAAATAAACCTTATGGACTTAGAGGTACGACTTTTTTTTCACATTGTCTCCAGAAGTTACTCTTCATAAACCATTTGACATATTGAGTCATTCTTTTTCATATCAACCAATGCCCTAAATAATAATGTAAGTAGCTTTATTATTATTATTATTATTATTATTATTATTATTATTATTATTATTATTATTATTATTATTATTATTATTATTATTATTAAGATCATATGTTACTCCACTTATGTGACGTCATAACCCGACCGTATGCTCTTTAAAATGACTGTATTTGTTGTAGAACCACCGTTATGCATCAACCACCGCTTGTACCTATTTTGTTAAACTCCTCCGAATTCCATTTGCTTTCTTACTTAGTGTGTAGATTGTCCTTTTGCACGCAAGACGTATACTCTTAAAAATGTGTAATATTCTTAGGTAGTGCCATTGTGTAATAATAAAACCGTGGTAGTGCTGACACGTAATCAATTATATTTAATAATGTCTCCTAATTTATGTTTCAGCATTCCCTTACCCGATTTGCTTATGACTTATTTATGATTTCGTTTAGACTTGTTTTATCTTTGATTTAGTTTTATTTCGAAATTAAGCTTTTCTTATAAACTGTGAAAATTGAACTACTCACAGATTTGGGAAATATCTTAATAAAAATTGGTCGAAAGTTATATTCTATATTATTTACTGATCTGGATTTTTACATTGACATAAAAAGTATACATATTTATAAAAAGGATATTGATACTCAGTGACTTATTAAACATTGTTTATTTCAAAGTGTCTTATCTCAAACCTTCCAAACTTCATCGAGAACCTTGCAAATAAAATCGATGCTCCCATCAGTGCAGTGCAGTGCACACATGGTACAGTGGTATTTCTCATTTCTATATTCTCCAATTTTTATACTCCTTGACCTAAGAGGAAATAAGAAAGTGTAATAAAAATCATTACATTTCATGTTAGCAGAATTTCCCATTTTCATCTGGCGAATCATCTATCAAATACCACGAACTTGATATTCTTTAAATCCGCAAAGTGGCGACACTCCAAATCGTTCCTCCTCTTGGAAGCAGCGACAGAAAAACAAATCTCGCTGCGGGGGAAGATATATATACATAATCTATATATATACAGGTATATATTTTATATATATATATATTATATATATATATATATATAATATATATATATATATATATATATAATATATATATATATATATATATATACATTATATCTATAATTATATTATATATATATATATATATATATATATATATATATATATATATATATATCCCAGGTAGGGCTTTCGCCCTGTCAGTTAGTCCAACATCTTCTCCTTTTGGCCCCAAACTCTTAACCCTAGAAAACCTCTTGAAAGCCATTTCTCATGAAAATATGTTTCGGACGCCAAGGACTTAGTAACACTCCAGTAGGTTTTCGCCCTTACAGTAAAAATAGACCTCTTCTTCCATTGGTCTCAAAACTCATTCTCCAAAGCTCTCCAGGGATTGTGCTTCTAGGCACATAATATTCCCAACGCTGGTACAAGAATAATTCAAGCAAAAAGGAAGGTTGCTAGACCTGTCGCCCTATAACCATGCCAAAAATTTCTTTTTTCTTGACCCGACGAAAACATCCAATCTTCGTTGAACAGAAATGTTAGTAGATATGACGGCAAGTCGAAAGAAAACCAAGCCTACCGGCCCCTTTATATTAAACGCATTAAGTCGCTGGAACTCCCGTAGCATGAATATCCACCCTAGGGTTTCACGGGAATGCGACGATCCTCACTGTGGCATCTCGTCAATGGTAGGTTCATTACCCTGGCAAGGGCCACAACCATACTCAAGTGCACAAACCCCGTCATTCATCCTATGGTGCACCTTTCTTTCTCGCCTGCCCCAAAACTTAACAGTTCTTTCTGTTTCAGGCCATTCCTTTAACCCAATCTCTCTTTTTTTTTTTCCTTCGTCTCCCAGTTGGTCGATTCCTAGCACACTAACCACTATACATCCGCTTTAACCAACCGACTATCATCCATCCTTTCCATATTGACCAAAACCATCTCAATGTACTCTTGTTTTTTTCTCATTTAGTCCTTTCTTCACACCACAAAAAACCCTAATGCATTCATTCCTCAAGTTATCAAATCTCTCGCACACCAACACGCCCTTAATATTTGTCCACCTGAAACACATGTGACTAAATCAAGACCTCTTATTCAGACCAAAGTTTACCCTACTATTAGTAGTATGTGGACCGTGCACTGGCGTCATATTTAGTATTCTTCCCCTTAACCTCAATTTTTCGAATAATATTTATTTATTCTTTCAAAAAAAACTAAGAGTTTCTATCTATTTATGGTAGCTGGGTATGGGTCCCACAACTACTTATTTATACCCTAGAAATGCTCATGCGTGCCTCGGATTCCCAGTGCATGTTTGATCATCTTACCCCCAGTTATGAGGAGGCAAGGAACAGGTGATGAGATGTAATGCGACATTAACACAGGTACAACATACCCTCATGCAAAACCCTAGCACACTCAAGACTTACTCCCTTTACATCCACCAATGATTCAATTGATTTAATTAGGTTCATTCCATCTTCAACTAAATCATTTTGTCCTCTAAATCCATGGTTCGATAGAGCTTGTTCTCGTGCCATTCAGGAGAGAGACATTGCGTATCGGGCATTGGAAAACTCTCGTTCTCCTATCACTCTTACGAATTTTCATTCTGCTCGGAAATCGTTGCAGGGGATACTATTCGACAGGATAAGCGCGCTTTTACTAAAAGAAAGTGCGACAACTTCTTGGTTCTCCTACTGATAAAAAATATATGGCCTCTTGCCAAAAACATCTCTAACAACTTTTGTAAATCTGCCTTTCCTCCCCTTATTCGCCCTGACAGTTCTGTAGCTAACACTTCTTCTGAAAAGGCCAATCTCTTCGGCCTCCTTTTTCATCTAATTCTACCCTGGATTATTCTGGCATCTCTCCTCCTACCCCTTTTCCTCTCAGGTTTCCCATGTCTTTACCTGTGATCACACATGATCGTATGAGATTCCTGGAGATCTATGAACGCCAGGGAGGCCGGGTGGCCGGATGGCATTCTTCCCGTGTTTTGAGGAAGTGTGCTCTGAGCTGGCAACTTGCCTCCGTCCATCTTAACTCTTTATATCGTAATACTAAGAATTATCCTCATTGCTGGCAGCGTGCATATGTATCCAACCGATCCCGAAAAAAGTAGCCGCTCTGACCCTTCAAACCTATCCCCCCATAGCTCTCACTTGTATTCTGTCTAAATCTTGAAACTCTTCTTAACTCTCATTGGTCCTGATCATCTGGAGTCTTCATTTCCCTTCGTTCTGATCACAGTATACTTTCGACGCTCGGGGTCAATTGGTGACATACTTTCATATCTTAACTGATTTATGCGTTCTTCTGCCTTTAGGGAATTATGTGGGAGTCTTGCTGGCCAGTGCTGACAATCTAAAGCTTTTGAACCGGGTACGGTACCCGTCACTGTTCTCTAAGCTCCCTTCCTTGATTTCCTTCCTCCTCTTTGCTTACTTTTTGTCTAGTTTTCTCTCCGATCGCCCCATATCAGCACTCGTTCATGGAGCGTCCTCTTCCTCCTTGGGAGTGTTTCTCGCAAGGTTCGGTTTATCTCCAACTTATTCCTACTTTTCATAACGACCTCCTCAATTGTACTTCTAACTCTGTTCCTCTTGGCCGATGACTCTAGCTTCCATTCTTCTACTTCTTTGAAATAAATTTCCCTCTTTACACCTTGAGTTAGCCTCTCGACTGCCAACCTTCCGATTCTATTATGAAAATTTGGATGGGATTTACCCGGTTTGAGTCACCGGCAAACTTTTGTAAAATTCAATTCGTCAAAAACTCAACTTCTTTACATCTCCCCTCAAAACACCTTCCAACTTTCCTATTTCTTCGACGGCTCTAACGTCTCACCTTTGAATTACACATAAACATTCTTGGTCTTAACATAAACACAAATGGTCTTGCGAATACCTCACATTACAATGGTGGCTTAAGAGGGATCATAGAAGCTGGAAGTTTCTGTTAAGTTGAGGCAATTTTTTATCTTCTGAATAGTTACTCCAACTATTAAGGGTCTTATCCGCCCTTGTATGGAAGTACTGTTCTCACATTTAGAAGGGCTCCGGCTCACCTTTCTATTGGAGTAGGTTGAGTCTAAGGCTATAGGACTAATAAACTGTCCCTTCTTTCAAACTCTCTTGAACCTCTATCTCTGCGACCAAAGGTGGGTATTAACGCGTTAAAGCGTTAATCCGTTTATTAACTCGTTTAATTTTTTCGTAAACTTTTAACGCTTTCGTTAATTCGAAAGAAGTAACGGACTATTAACAGATTATTATTACCCTACATCGTTAACGTTACTTAATGTTACCAGTTATAAAATATTCTCGTATTCATATTTTAAAATTGTAATTAGATTTTGATTTCGATAACAAACCTTTTTTCCAAAAATTTCTTAAACGCTCCTCTCAATGGCTCAAAATGTGGTTTGATCTTTACACGGTTATTATTCCGTTTAGAAATGTTTGACGATTTTCTTTTGCTTATTTCTCATTTCTTATGGGTTCGCTGAAGAAAAAAGAGATAGTGACTGTTGCCCGTGCAATGAGCTCATTAACTTCTTTCGTTAGGTACTTGAACTTGCTTCTTTTTTGCGACTAGTGAAAAATATAAAAACTAGGCCTCATAAGCGTTGTGAATTTATAAAAAATATACCATATTTGTATTAAAATTTTAAGTTGACATATCCTATTATTTTTTACAATAATATACACTCGGGTGTCCGTGAAAGAATGTCCCAGTTTCAATTCTTTATTATAACAGCGTAATATACAATTATCAACAGGATATTATACATCCAAAGTGAAGGTCATTGAACAGAGTTTTTTCCCTACATTATGTTCAATATATGCCCCTCGCTTATAGGGGATAATTCAGCCGATAAATCCAATTCCTCCCAAAACATTCGCAGTTAACAGATCCGGAGTAATGGAAGGAACGGCTTGTTCAATTCTGCGTTTCAACTCTGGCATATTGGGCAGCCCAATAGGAAGAAATCGCATGCGTTTAAGTCCGGAGGGGGGGGGCCAGATATTTAGAGCTCTGTCGTCTGGACCATTTTTGGACCAACCCAACGATCTGGAGAAGTCGTTCAACCACTGCTCGCACTATCTTGACTCCAAGTGGAGGGGCTCCATTCTTGCTTGCCGTATAAAGTTACGCTTCATCCTCTAATAATTGTGGAAAGAGCCATTTTTGTAACATATCGAGGATAGGGCGACCCCTGTACGGTTGCTTCTGCAAAAAAGAAAGGTCCGTAGACCTGGCGGTCGGGATATTGGCGCAGAAAAAGTTAACCTTTGGGAAATCACGTTCGTGTTCTACAAGTCATGCGGATTTTCAGACCCAGATACGAACATTATGGGCATTCACCTTACCCCTTAGATGAAAGGTGGACTCATCGCTAAACACTACACGGATCTAGAAGTTTCATGTCTCGACCTAAACACCGCCACAGGCAAAGGTAAACCGTAGAGCATAGTCGTCGGGCTTTAAAGCATGCACAAACGCAACCGGTATGCACGCATGTGTAAACGTTCCCTCACCCTTCCACACCGTCGTTTTTGGCACCTTCAGTTCGTGACTTTGTTCTCCGAACGGATTTCTTAAGACTATGAAGAAAGAGGCCCTGATACGGTCCACATCCTGTACATTCACTGGGCCCTCCTGTACTTTTGCCTTTACAAAGACATCCATTAGTTGCAAATTGCCTATACCATCGGTGAATGTTTTTGCCACATGGAGGATCACATTGGAACCGTAAACGATACGCACGTTAAATCGTAATTACAGATTCACACTTAGCAAATTGTAGAACACAGAAAGCTTTACGCTCAGGACTCGCCATTGACAGTATGTGGCGCAACACACTAGAGAAGACTTCATCTGAATGCGCGCATGCGCGTATGTCGACCTATCAGGAACTCGTTCTGGCGCAAGTGCATATTCGAAACTATGTAACATACTCTTCACTTTGATGTATGGTATGATATGGATATTGTATATTATGCTGTTATAATAAAGCATTGAAACTGGGACATTCTTTTACGGACACCCGGTATTGAGTATTAATTATTAAGGTAATTTACGCTTTGAAGTATTCTTCGGCAAGCGGCAAAAGCATCTGCTATAGGTCAAAGCCTAATTAATTTGTCTGATAAGCTTAATATCATTATTAATATTTAGTAGGGATATTATTATAATAAAAGAAAATTAACAATAATTATTACTATTCCTACATATTGTGAAGACGGTTAACGTTAACGATTAACGTTAACTTCCGCTACATTCTTTACCGATAAACGCTTTAATGATTAACGTCGTTAATATTTTTTGTTAACGATTAAATATTAACGACGTTAACTTTCTCATTAACGGTGCCCACCTTTGTCTGCGACTTGATGTTGGCGCACTATCTCTTTTCTATAGGTTCTACTGCTGCAGATGCTCGGGGGAGTTGACCTCACGCATTCCACCACCCTTGCGTCGCCCTCGTATTACATTGCGCAAGTATTGAAAACGACAGACTTGTTCGATGTGGACTTGTGGTGTCTCTTTCTTTCCAGCTACTTCTGTCCTGTGGAGCTCCTTGCCTTCTTCTGGTTTTCCAACTGTATTTAATCTTCCCTTCTTTAAAGCCCACGTCTGCGCTCACCTGAGATATTTGCGTTAAATGTTGATGGGTGTTCCTGTTTTTTTTCTTTTCCTCTTTGAAAAGGGCCCAGCCCGTGAGTGGTGGTAAAAAAAAAGTTGAAACTGAACAAATCTGGAATTAAATGAAGGAAGCGGTTGCCAGCAGAGTAAAAAAAGTATGTGGATGTGTGGATGTGATAAAGTTTTAAAAGTAAAATGGTAACAGTGACTGGTGGGAATGTAGAGGTGATGGGCAAGCGGTATAAAGTAAAACAAGGAAGCGTGGTTGAATGAACTAAAGCAATGATGAAGTTACAAAAGAAAGATGTTTGCGAATTATATAAGGATTGAAAAAAGAAAAAACTAAAAGGTGGAATACGTAGGAGGAAAAAACGAGGTAAATGAACAATTTGGAAGGAGGATGATGAATGGGGACTTAGAAAGAAACAGCAAGCTCTTCTGGAAGGAAAGCGCGAAAAGTTAAGATAGAATAAGGAGAATCGGGCTTAGAATAATGAATAGGGATGGTTCTTTCGTACCTGATGAAAGGATGTGAAAGGAGTGTGGAAGGAACACTTTGAAAATCTGCATATAATATAGGCAGTAATGAAGAGTTGATTGTGAATGTGTGTAGGTTTGGATGGTGCAAAGGAAGGAATAGGTATTTTGGGATGAGGTCAATAGTAAGGAAGGTAATGGGTTAGAGTGAGAAAGTTGAAGAATGGTAAATCTACAGGTATAGATGAAATTACTGGTGAAATGATTCAGAACGGAGGCGAGATGGTGATATATTGGAATATGAAAGTGTGTAACAAAGCGTTGATGGAGATATAGTGGAGAACGATTGAGGGAGAATCAGAACTTTCTTATATTAAGGTAAGGAGATAAAGGCAAACTGATGGAATTATAGGGAATTTAGTTTATTGAGTGTTGTAGGACGATATATGCTGGCCTTTTTTTGGTCGAAAGAGTGCGTCGAGTGACTGAAGGATTGATTCATGTGGTGAAGAACAAGGTGTGTGCGTTTAGGAGTGGTAGCAGATGTGTGGATCAAATATATTTACATTAATACAAATGATTGAGAAAATGAGGGGAAAGAAGAATAAATTGTTTTAGGTTTTATGGATTTGCAACAGACGTATGGTAGGATTAACAGGGAAGTTCTATGACAGGTATATATGGTGTTGGTTGGTAAGCTCTGAATGGAATCAAAAGTATGTGTGTATGGACAGTGAGGTTCGTGTGTAAAGAATCAATGGGAGTCGAAATGATTGGTTTATTAATAGCGGAGTGAGGCATGGTTGTGTTTGTCTAAATTGGTTATTCAATTTGTATATGGATGGGTTGAAAGAACTTATAGGTGTGGATGGCACGGAAAATGGTGTTAAAAATGATGGAGAATGGAAGTAGAGTGGGAGGGTGCCCTACCTATTATATGCGGAATGATTTGGTTTTTGGTGGCGAATCTGAGAGAGAGTTTGAGAGGATTGGTAGGGAGATTTGGAAGGGTGTGCAAAGGAGGGTTGAAGTAAACGTAGATAAGAGTAAGGTTATGGTTGGTGAGGACATTCTTCGGTGTGAAGAATATGTTAGATATCGAGCAGCTGGAACAAGGTCTGAGTTTAAATATTTAGGATATATATTGGATGAAAAAGAAACGGATGATGCAGAATGTAGTAAGGAAGTTGTGAATGGCAGGAAAGTGTTGGTGCAATTAAATCGTCGGTGGGGTGTAAAGGGATTAAGTCTTGAGTGCCCTAGGTTCTTACATGAGGGTATGTTTTAACCTGTGTTAATGCATAGTAGAAATAACTATGATCTGGAATAAGAGGTAAAGTTAAATGACAATGTGTTCAGATGACAATCTAAGGGAGAGGGGCGTGTTGAGAAGAATTGATAAATGAGGAATGAACGTATTTAGAGAGTTGTTGTGGTGGTGAAAAAAGGCGTAAATGAGGGAATAAACGAAAGTACGTTGAGATGGTTTGGGTCATGTGAAAAGGATGATTGGTAGTCGGTTGGTTAACGGTGTATGTGTTCGTGCGTTGGGATGAATCGACCAGCTGTTTGACCGAAGAAAAAGTTAATTATTCAGTAAAAGGAATTGCCTGAAGAAAGAAAATGTGAGTTTTGCAAGGCAAAGAAGGGAAAGGTGCATAATAGGAGTAGAATGTCGGGGTTTTGTAAGGGGGTATGGTGTGTAGCCCACCTGGGCCAAGGATGAACTCCAACTGACGAGATGTCTATAGTGAGGGTCCGTCGCGTCCCATGAAGCTCTAGGTGGATGTTCTGACTCGGACGAGTTTCTCACTAAAGGTTATGCTTTCTTTCGACTGTGTGTCATATTCTTTTAGTACTTTTCTCTTTCCGGTGCTTGTCACGCTCCTCAAAGCAGGTGGATGATAATGGTGATGACATTTTGTCTATAAAATCGAATCTTTAAATCGTAAAAAAAAATTAGAATATCAAGAAAATCATAATTAATCGATGTATCGATACTTTGCAACGCATTTCGACAGCAATTCCTCATCCCTACACGAAAAAAAAGCCTAATTGTTATGATTTTCAGAGCGTTAGGCCGTTTTCGTTTTTGTCATTTGTGCTTGTGCTCGGTAAGAAATGCTTACACAGTTTTAGCACGAATTTCGTTCTAAAACGACTGAGATTTCTTACGAAGCTTACTTTTGCTTGCAAACAATTGGAATCAGCTGTTGTCACTTGTCATGGTGCCCGTCCATTTTGAACAAATAGAAATAAAAACATAACAAATGGTTTATATTACAAATAATTAATTGATCAACTTTTGTAAATTTGTAATGGAGTTTATCGATTTAGAATAAGTTAGATTTGAAACTGATTTTACAAAATGAAACATTCATCAATTCAAGCGGGCCTACCATGCCGCCATATTGTATGTTTACATTTTTTCGTAAGCACGTCCAAATTTCCCCAAGCACAGGAAATAGCAACCATACAGAATTAATGAAGTTCCTTACATTTGGTGAGCATTTCTTAAGATTTTGAACTAAGTTTGACAAAAACGAACGCAAACTCGAGCATCTCTTACGTTTCGTAAGAGCAAATGCAAAAACGAAAGCGGCTTAACACTACAAAGAAAAACTTCGTAATATTAATCACAATAGTTGAACAATTATTTGTAATATAAACCATTTGTAATTGTGGAGTATTACTGTATTACTGACTTGAGTTCACGTAATAGTATATTAAAACTATAAACATTTCATTTACAAAAATGGTTTTAAAAAATTATTTGAAGTTTTTTTTTACGGATTTTCGTGTATTTTACGCATATATTTTAAAGAAAAATATAAAAAATAACGTTCCGAAAATTTTAAACGGCTAATTTTCTCGTTTTTTTAGGGATATCGCTATCGATGCTTTGTTCCGATTTTTTATTAATCGATTGCATTAATAGCTGCGTTTCCCGAAGCCCGACTGCAGCCCGGGCGGGCACACAGGCGCATATGCATCGTTTCTCGAGCCCGTTTGCGCACTTCTACGTCACGCAAACGTCACAGTCAGGCGCCCGTTGTTAAATCCTCGAATTCGGGAATTAATAAACGGGCGGGCTGCGGAAGGATACTTTGTTTACAAACAAATTTCGGGTCATGTTAATTTTTTCTTACGTTCTTTGGTGAAGTTTTGTTAATAATGAAAAAGTAAATTTTACGCTATGAAAGAGAAAATAAGTTATTCAATATTTACAGTATTAGTGAAGCTCGATAAATTTTTATTTCTTTTCTTTTTAATTTTTTTTTATATTTTAAGTTTTTTAAAACAATTTTCTTTAATTATTAACTGTATTGGTGCTAAAAAAATGTTCAAGATTGTTCTTCAATATTTAATTATTGTTATTTATGTTTCTTATGGTATTTAATTACATTACATTAAAACAAGAGTGGATTATCAAATATTTAGTCAAACCAGTGTGTGTTTAAATTCGAATAGATCTCATGCGTTCCTTGAAGGTAACTAAAATCATATTTTTTAATTTGAAATTTTTGACTACCTTAGGTTAGGGTACGATTTAACCTTGTGTGAATCTCTTGTGTCTCATTAAAAAT
>JABUQX010074183.1:40000-50024 GCA_015478945.1 Trachelipus rathkii | reverse complement strand
TAGACTAGTTTAAACTTTTAGACTAGTTTAAATTTTAGACTACAGTAAACTTTTAGACTGGTTTAAACCTTTGAGACTAGTTTAATCTTTTTGACTAGTTTAAACTTTTTAAGCTAGAACAAACTTTAGACAGTTTAAATTTTGATCTATTTAAATATTTTTAGACTAGTTTAAACTTTTAGACTAGTTTAAACTTTTTAGAACTAGTTAAAATTTTTTAGACTAGTTTAAACTTTTTAGACTAGTTGAAACTTTTTAAATTATTTTAAATTGTTTACACTAGTTTAAAATTTTTAGACTAGTTTAAACTTTTAAAACTAGTTTTAACTTATTAGACTAGTTTTATCTTTTTAGACTATTTTAAACTTTTTAAACTAGTTTACAATTTTTAAAGTAGTTTAAACTTTTTAGACTAGTTGAAACTTTTTAAATTATTTTAAATTGTTTACACTAGTTTAAACTTTTTAGACTAGTTTAAACTTTTAAAACTAGTTTTAACTTATTAGACTAGTTTTATCTTTTTAGACTATTTTAAACTTTTTAAACTAGTTTAAACTTTTTAGATTAGTTTAAACTTTTTAGAGTAGTTTAAACTTTTTAAACTGGTTTAAACTTTTTAAACTAGTTTAAACTTTTTAACTAGTTTAAACCTTTTAGACTAGTTGAAACTTTTTAAACTATTTTAAACTTTTTAGACTAGTTTAATCTTTTTAGACAATTTTCAACTCTTTAGACTAGTTTAATTTTTTTAGACTAGTTTACACTTTTTAAACTAGTTTAAATTTTTAGAGTAGTTGAAACTTTTTAAACTAGTTTAAATTCTTTAGACTAGTTTAAACTTTTTAATCTAGTTTAAACTTTTAAAACTAGTTTAAACTTTTTAGACTAGTTTAAACTTTTTAGACTAGTTTAAACAAAATTAGACTATTTTAAACTTTTTAGACTAGTTTAAACTTTTTAGACTAGTTTATACTTTTTAAACAAGCTTAAACTGTTTATACTAGTTTAAACTTTTTAGTATAGTTTAAACTGTTTAGACTAGTTTAAACTTTTTAGAGTAGTTTAAACTTTCTACACTAGTTTAAACTTTTTAAACTAGTTTAAACTTTTTAGAATAGTTTAAATTTTTTAGACTACTGTAAACTTTTTAGACTAGTTTAAACTTTTGAGACTAGTTTAATCTTTTTAGACTAGTTTAAACTTTTTAGAATAGTTTAAACTTTTTAGACTAGTTTAAACTTTTTAGACTAGTTCAAACTTTTTAAACTGGTTTAAACTTTTTAAACTAGTTTAAACTTTTTAGACTAGTTTAAACTTTCTAGACTAGTTAAAAATTTTTAGACTAGTTTAAATTTTTTAGACTATTTTAAACTTTTTAGAGTATTTAAAACTTTTTAGACTAGTTTAAACTTGTTAGGCTAGTTTAAACTGTTTAGACTAGTTTAAACTTTTTAGACTAGTTTAAACTTTTTAGACTAGTTTAAACTTTTTAAACTAGTTTAAACTTTTTAGAATAGTTTAAATTTTTTAGACTACTGTAAACTTTTTAGACTAGTTTAAACTTGTTAGGCTAGTTTAAACTGTTTAGACTAGTTTAAACTTTTTAAACTAGTTTAAACTTTTTAGACGTTTAAACCTTTTAGGCTAGTTAAAACTGCTTAGACTAGTTTAAACTTTTTTTAGACTAGTTTAAACTTTTTAGGCTAGTTTAAACTGTTTAGACTAGTTTAAACATTTTTAGACTAGTTTAAACTTTTTAGATTAGTTTAAACTTTTTAGACTAGTTTAAACTTTTAAACTAGTTTAAATTTTTTAAACAAGTTTAAACTTTTTAGACTAGTTTAAACTTTTTAGGGTAGTTTAAATTTTTTAGTCTAGTTTAAACTTTTTAGACTAGTTTAAACTAATAAGACTAGTTTTAACTTTTTAAACTAGTTTAAAATTTTTAGACTAGGCTAAACTTTTTAAACTAGTTTAATTTTTTTAGACTAGTTTAAACTTTCTAGACTAGTTAAAACTTTTTAGACTATTTTAAACTTTTTAGTCTAGTTTAAACTTTTTAGACTAGTTTAAACTTTGTAGACTAGTTTCTTTTTAGACTAGTTTAAACTTTTTAGACTAGTTTAAACTTTCTAGACTAGTTTAAACTTTTTAGACTATTAAACTTTTTAGACTAGTTAAAACTTTTTAGACTAGTTTAAACTTTTTAAACTAGTTTAAACTTTTTAAACTAGTTTAAACCTTTTAGACTAGTTTTAACTTTTTAGACTAGTTTAACTTTTTAGACTAGTTTAAACTTTTTAGAAAATTTTTAACTCTTTAGACTAGTTTAAACTTTTTAGACTAGTTTAAACTTTTTAGACTAGTTTAAACTTTTTAAACTAGTTTACACTTTTTAGAACTAGTTTAAACTTTTAGACTAGTTTAAACTTTTTAAACTAGTTTAAACTTTTTAAACTAGTTTAAACCTTTTAGACTAGTTTCAACTTTTTAGATCAGTTTAAACTTTTTAGACTAGTTTAAACTTTTTAGACTAGTTTAAACTATTTAGAATATTTTAAACTTTTTAGACTGGTTTATACTTTTTCGACTAGTTTATACTTTTTAAACAAGCTTAAACTTTTTATAGTAGTTTAAACTTTTTAGACTAGTTTAAACTGTTTAGAGTAGTTTAAACTTTTCAGAGTAGTTTAAACTTTTTACACTAGTTTAAACTCTTTAAACTGGTTTAAACTTTTTAGAATAGTTTAACCCTTTAAGGACCATAGGAACAAATTTGTTCCGTTTCAAATTAATGCTTTATACGCGAAAAATTTCGATCGAAAAGCCAATATTAAAAACTGGCTAAATTATTTACCATATCAGAAGTATTCGTTCACACGATACATTTAAAAAAGTTCGTTTGTTTGTTTTTTATTTGACATAAGCCTACATTGGGTCGAGGTGAATGCGTGCTGTGACATTTCTTATATTTCAGATAATATTTTTTAGTAGTTACAGGTAAGTCAATTATATGAATAACATAAAAAATGTTCTTTAGGATATATATTGTGTGTTTATAACGTTTATAAAGTAAATACTTATTATTATTGGACAAGAGGTTGTTATTTCCAAACGGTTAAAAAATTAGCCAATTTTGAATTCTTGACATAAAGTTTCATTTTTTTCAGAAATGAATGTATCTGGATTTTATTCAAAATCTCGTTCAGGTGGCAATATAATTGAAGAGGATATCATACCTAATAATGATTACGAGGAGATAATTGAAATTAATTTTGGTAAGAAAAAGTTAAAATATTAATTAGATAAAATAATAAATAAATTATTTACTACAAATATACGTAAGCCATTCTAATTTAGGGTATCTTTTTCATTGAGATTTTGCAAAAACTTTTCATAACTTGGAATATATATATATATATATATATATATATATATATATATATATATATATATATATATATATATATATATATATATATATATATATATATATATATATATATATATATATATATATATATGCTCTATATATATATATATATATAACATATATATAAAGAGATAAGGTGTTTGGGGATCCTGCTGTGCTGCCTTTTATATTTACGGAACATATATAATATATATGTATAATAATAATATAATATATATAACATAATAATAATATATATAATAATATAATATATATATATAGCATAATATAATAATAATATATATATATATATAATAACTTAATATATATATAACATATATGTAATAATAATATCATATATGTAACAATATATAATAATAACCAATAATAATAATAATATATATAATATATATATATATTTATATGTATCTATATAATAATATATATATAACTAATATAATATATATAATAATATAATAATATATAATATATGTAATATATATATATATATATATATATATATATATATATATATATATATATATATATAAAAAAAGTGATGATGATATGAAGATGTTCCTGAAATCAGCTTGGGCCATCTTGAGGAGGAAGAGCCTGCTGCAAATGTCGAAGCAGAAGGGCATGCTGGAACTTCACATGCTGAATTATTAGCTGGTAGGATCTCACGAAGGCAGGATTCATCACCCTGGCGTATTATCTTAGAAGAGAGTTCCTCTCGAGTTATTCCAGAGTGGACAAGTAGTATTCTTCATGGTAATTCCCTTCGTCAACCTATTGAGTATTTTAGAGAGTTTTTTGACGATAATATATTTAATTTTATAGTAAGGGAGAGCAATTTATATTCAACTCAGCGAAATGTAAATAAACCACTTAGTCTGGATAAAAATGAACTAGAACAATTTTTTGGAACAATTTTACTTATGTCTTTGGTAAAAATAACAAATACAAGACTTTATTGGAGTGGACAATTTGAATTCAACTCACTTTCCAAGTTTTTTAGTAGAAAACGATGGGAAGAAATAAAATGTTCCCTCCATCTCAATAACAATTTCCATGTGCCTGATAGGAATGATCCGAATAGAGATAAGCTATTCAAAGTTCGTCCTCTCATTGAACATTTACAGTCAAAATTCGCAATATCCCAATGTCTCAAATGTGTTGTGTTGACGAGATGATCGTGCCTTTCAAAGGAACATCTTGTATGAAGCAATATAATCCTAACAAACCGCACAAATGGGGTTATAAAATATTTGCCTTGTGCGATAAGTCTGGTATATTGTATGACTTCCATGTTTATGATGGAAAACTAAAGCCAGTTGAAGGAGAACCAGACCTGGGAGCATCATCTAATATAGTTTTGCAGCTAGGAAAAACTATTCCTGTAAACGCAAACCATATTTTATATCATGACAATTGGTTTACATCACCAAGACTAATGGCACACTTAGCAAAAAAACAAATCCATTCTATTGGTACAGTTAGGCAAAACAGATTGAAAGGAATATCAATTGTTATGCCATCAGACAAAGAAATGCTGAAAAAGCAAAGGGGATCTCATGTAGAGCTGAGTACAGTATATGATGGCGTAGAACTACGTGCTTTGAAATGGGTTGACAACCGCTGTGTAACCCTCCTTTCCAGCTTTTCTTCGGCTTATCCTCTTGGAACGTGTACTAGATATGACAAGAAGAGCAAAGAAAATGTCGAGATTCCTTGTCCTCAGATGGCTAAACTTACAAATGAAGGAATGGAGGTGTTGATCTAATGGACGCAATTCGATTGCTTTATACAGAATTCAGCTTAGTCTAAAAAGTGCCATCATAAATTGATTTATCATTTTTGATGTGTCAGTTAAATAGTCATCAGTTTTTTACAGGAGATGCATAGTTTGATCGTCAAAATCTCAATATCAGTTCTAGCTATTCAAGCTAAGTGGCTAATTCTCTGTTTTGTCAAGGTAAGAACGTCCATCAAACGTCTAAGGCAGGAAAACGCTCTTGCAGTCTTGAAACTGCACATGCTGCCAAGAAAGAGAAAGGGCATGCAACAAAGTTAATCCCCCAGTTTGATATCAGGAGGATGGAGGGTCATTGGACCCATGTTTACGGAGAATAGAGAGCGCTGAGATAAACTATCAATCTGTAAGTAAAAGACCTAGCATTTACCGTGTTTAATGCAATGCTGCACCTGTCTAGAACAAAGACAGAAATTGCTTTATCAATTTCCCATAATACATAAATATTACATGTAATTGATGAATTTTCAATTATATATATATATATATATAGTGAAGTATATATATATATATATATAGTAGTATATATATATATATATAGTATATATATATATTATATATATATATATATATATATATAAATATATAGTTATATATATATATATATATATATATATATACATATATATATATATATTATATATATATATATATATATTTATATATATATATATATATATATATATATATATATATATATATATATATATATATATATATATATATATATATATATATATATATGTATATATATATATATATATGTTGGTTATATTATTATTATGTTATTGTTATTATATATATATATATATATATATATATATATATATATATATATATATATATATATATTATATATATATATATATATATATTATATATATATATATATATATATATATATATATATATTATATATATATATATATATATATATATAAATATATATATATATATATATATATATATATATTATTAGATATATATATATATATATATATATATATATATATATATATATATATATATATTATAGAAAGATATATATATAAAATATATATATATATATATATATATATATATATACATATATATATATATACACACACATACACATACAGATATTTCTCATTCCAAAAGCTCTTAAAGATTATTATACTCAAAAACATTTTCTCCTAAATTTTGAGACTTGTATAGCAGATTTACCTCCTAATTAATTCTGAAAATGATAAAGTAGGATTATTTTTTTATGAAATGAGCCAAGTAATAAGTAAACTTTCAACTGTTTTAGTAAAAAAACATAAACCTTACATAATAAAACTATTTTTAAGTGTAAAACCAATACTTCTCCCAAGGTTTTATGTCCAAATGGACCAATGGAAGATGCTTTAAGCAAAACTAAGACCAGCGTGAAACTAAATATTTTTTTTTTAAATTTCACCATTAATAGTTAAAATGCATCAAAACATGAGGCATATGCAAAAGAATTTTATTTTTTCAAAAAATCCTAATTTGGTTTTTAAAGGGTTAAATTGATAAGCACCAAAATACATGTTATTATTTCTGAATTTTAATACATCTAGCACAGCGTATGGCCATCATAAAAATTTGATTTTCATGTCCGTTTTGTGTGGATTCTTAGCGATCTTTTCCAACTTCCATTGATGATTTGTTGCTTTTCTTGTAATAACAAAATAATGATGGAATTTCGAAATCTCTTTTATTTAGTAAGCTTTCCTATTATTTTTAACTTAACTAAGTTTTAATACAACAATAAACTTAAATAAATGAACAACTAAAGATTTAAATTTCATAAAATTTAAATATATATATATATATATATATATATATATATATATATATATATATATATATATATATATATATATATATATATATATATATATATATATATATATATATATATATATATATATATAAATATATATATATATATATATATATATATATATATATATATATATATATATATATATATATATATATATATATATATATATATATATATATATATATAGTTATATATATATATATATATATATATATATATATATATATATATATATATATATATATATATATTAAGGTTATAGGCGCTACCCTTTAAAAGGATGTTACATAAATAGACATGATATCGAAAATCGTTATAACTCTCAAGTTCATATATTAATGTTCTGATATCATTTAAGTAAACCCTAGTCGCATTATATGTTGGGTCAAATGCTGGTTTCAAAGATATTATTTTTTTAATGATTTCATCAATGATGAATTTTTCGTCTAAAAACTCTTTGTCTAAAAGTTCAAGAGCCTTATTATAAGTATTATAACAAATAGAAAGATTAGCTAAAAACAAACTATTTTTAAATCATATTATTTCGTTAGTCATCAAGACCAGAAAATTGATTGTATCCTTCTGTTCAATATATCGGCTAACATCCTTGTGCGATTAGTTCATATATATATATATATATATAGTAGTTATATATATATATATATATATATATATATATATATATATATATATATATATATAGTAGCAGTGGTATATATATTATATATATATATATATATATATATATATATATATATAGTATATATATATATATATATATATATATATATATATATATATATATATATATATATATATATATATATATATACATATATATTTCTTTATAACATCTCTTAAAAGTAATTTTCTTCTCTTTATTTTCTCCCTTTCATCCTTTCCGTTGGCTACAATGCAGATAGTTTAAAATCAAATTGTAAGATTCTCTTTAATTTTTAAATTCGTAGTATTGGGTTATACATTTCGTCTGATATTTGTTTAAACCTCTTAATTGCACGTGAAATAGTTTTTATATTAAAATTTCTTTATATATAGGTGCAGTATATAGCAGCAGGCAGTATAAGGTTATATATATATATATATATATATATATATATATATATATATATATATATATATATTAGAAAGAAGACATAAAACTAGAAACATTTGTATGGATAATTATATATTTATATATATAGGAAGAACTTGCTAGATTGGTAGTTTCTTGCTTATTTTAGAGCAAGCACCCTATATAAGAGGATGGTAATTTAGAAATCCATATTTGAAATGATATTTTTATTCAACATAAAGTAATAAAAGTCCCTTCTGTTGAGATACTCTCTCTTCTTAGGCGAATTGGTAGTCACAGCCCTTTCCAGCGCGTTTTCCACCCTTTTTTTGTGCGAGGATTTGTGTTTGTGATCAAAATTGAGTCGCGCCTTTCCTTGAAATTTACCCTCTTAAGCTGGTGATTTTCTGGAAAGAGTATCTGAGTAGATTTCTTCTTCCTGGATTCTTAATAATTTGATCTGGACTGAAGAGTATTCCGGAATATTTAGTTGTTATATTATTTTACTTTGACTTATGCTAAAATTTTGCTAGCGCAAATCTTAGCATAAGTACGAACATAAATTAAAATTATTTTACAAAGTTATAATGGAGTACTACATTACTTCCTGCGCTAAACACGGAGTGAGAAAGTATGTTATAATAATTATACAAGATATAAAATTAACCTTCATTCAATACATATTTAGTGGCATTTACCAATGCACAAAACATATAAGATAGTATCACTGAGGTAAAAACACAATCTCAAAATACATAAAGTTATACCTCAAATGCAAACATATCTAATTATGTCCGAAGACATAGATATAAACATTTGAAGGCAAAAAAGTATAAATGAAATGCAAATATTCAAATACGAGCATAACTGGTTACATCTGAAGATCTAAACATATATACAAATATTTGAATACATAAAAATACAATAATGTTATATATACAGAAAATAAAAGGTGCATTTAAACACAAGCATATTTGGTTATATCCGTTAGATATAAACAAACATACAAACATTTAAATGCATAAAAATACAAAAATGTTTATACATAATTATTGATATTGAACAATTGAGTTATTCACAAGTTAAATAGGCCACATCGATCGAACCGTTGAATCCAATGAAAGGTCCAGTATAAGGCGTTTCTAATGTATCCATGATTTGATCAATGCGCACGTAAATAGTTTTCAAAGTTGTAGTTACGAGAGAAACATTGCTTGACATATGTAGAGACGAAGTTGCTTGAAATTTAAGTCCTTTATTTGAAAAATTTCTTCATACATAAAAGGGAGAGGTCACAGAACCATTTAGAATTCGAAAAGGAATCAAAGTTCGTAGTGGAATCCAAAAATGAATTTCTGCCCATAATCCAAACTTAAAATGATGAAAGAAATCCATACCGTAAAGGAAGTTACATATGTAGAGGTGAAGTTGCTTGAAATTTAGGTCCTTTATTTGAAAAAATTTCTTCATACATAAAAGGGAGAGGTCACAGAACCATTTAGAATTCGAAAAGGAATCAGAGTTCGTAGTGGAATTCAAAAATGAGTTTCTGCCCATAATCCAAACTTGAAATGATGAAAGAAATCCATACCGTAAAGGAAGTTTGCTATGTCTAGCGATGAATCCTCGAACTGTGATAGTTGTGAAAAGATGAAGACCATAATCCAAAATTAGAAATGAAAATTGAAGTCCAGTATCGATAATGTTTGTTTGCTTGAGTCATTTTCTCCGAGTGTTCTGATTGGGAATTTTAGTATTATTTTAGTTTTTTCTTTTTCTTCATTTTGTGTTTTTTAGAAGGCGTTGATTGAAGTTCTGGGTGTTCTACTCCGGGTTCACCAATTATATAGGGTACGACTTGCTAGATTGGTG
>JABUQX010074183.1:25000-37500 GCA_015478945.1 Trachelipus rathkii | reverse complement strand
AAGAATCCTGCCCGGATCTACTGATTCTGTCTGCCGAGTAATACCATTAAATCTCAACGCCCAAGGAAAGCATTTTGAACCATTTCTTCAGTAGATGAAAAGTTTTCAAGGGATGAAAAAGTTGTAAAAATGTAATAAAACTAAGAAGCTAGAAAACGCTTTTCGCTCTGTGGACAATTAATGACCTTGCATACTTATGGAACTTACTTAGAATCTCCAGGTTTTAAAAGGCACGGTTTTGTAACACAAAGATATTAGAAAACCGTAAATTGCGTCACTTTGCCTGTTGCAGTTTGAACAACTTCAATCCCGCGAACAGTCTATAATTTCGCAACCCATTTAAAAGGAAAACGCAAATCACAGAACCATTTTCCTCTAACAAGTAATCAATAACAGATTCACGGAGAATTTTTCTACAGTCCCAGTGAGTTGATGAAGAAAACACTAAAGCCTTTACCAATAGATCGTGCGTGGCAATCTGCCAGGCGCGCGCGATGCCGCCGTAGTAGCGCTCGCTCGCCCCGTTTTACAGCTGCTCGGCCGCACATCGTCGTCCTGTCTCGCTGATACATCGTAGTTTATGTTTGGCGTCTGCCGCTCGCGTTGTTTTCAGGGGCTCAAGTAGGCAAGTCTCGGTGGTCGGTCGGCATGGCTGCCCATCATGCATCTGCTCGCGTTCGATTGCTTGTGGTGTTAATGCGGGAGTGGCTGAGTCGCGGGTACTCGTCTGCCTGTTGGTGTCGCGAGTAGCGTCAAAGATGCCGAGCGCATCTGTCGTGTCAGCGTCTATTGCTTGCTGTTGATGGCCGCAAGCGCTCGTCCGAACGGGGTTGTATCATTCTAGACTCGGCTTCGTATCTTGCTGCTCAGAAGAAGTTAAGGCTCATCCATGCTCACCCCTATGATCGCTGGTCATGGACTCGCGATCGGCGTTGTGGAGTCGCTTGTCGCTATTCTGACCGATTGTAGCCGTCTCCTACGCTCTGATCGGGCGTGCCTGGGCAGCTTGTGCGGCAGTTTTCTCTATCGTCTGCTTTTGATCATCCGTATGTGATGCTACGCCATTACGCACCTCGCCTCCGTAGCCCAGGTGCAATCTCCGGTATTGATGTGTAGCTCTGCATTTACGTTCCCGAGCCTTTGGTACGAGCGCCCTGCTTGATCATCTCTCGAACCATACAATGCTAGTCCATACCAAATTGAGGGGATCCTATCAGCTGGTGAAAAGTCTAAGAACAGACTAATGTTCGTATCCGATCGCGTCTTGAATAAGCAACTTCTGCCGTAAGATCTACATGCACTGTTGTGCCTCTGTCTCCGCATACGGGTAGTGTTTCCACGTGAGAGAGTATTTTAGCAATTGCTTGGGCTGAATTATGTATAAATTAGTACATACGCTATACTATTCATACAGTAGTAGATAGTACGGTATAAATTATTCAGTTATTTATATCATCGTTTTGATGACTCAATTAGTGTTCTTTAATACTTATATAGTGGTATATTAGAAGGTTATATCGTTTATTAATAGTTAGGTATATCATCAAACAGTCTCACGATTCCGCATTTCCTGGGGCAATGTATATATAGATATCAAAACTATACGCCCGCATAGCTTCTCTCTATCGTGACTCATCCGCAGGTTTCTGTTTTAGCGCGAAAAAAACTTTCGAAGCTAATATCAAACTAATAATCATGGCTGCAGATATCTGACATCAGACTAAGAGTTTGAGTTTAGATATCTTCTACCTGTATCAAACTATTATACCTACATTATAATCTAGTCTATATGCTTGCATCGATTGATTGCTCAAGAATAGTATTCATATTGTATTATACTAGTACTATATAACTGTATACATATATATACATATAGTACATATATATATATATATACTGTATATTATAATATATATATACTATTATGTACCTTTCTATGTAGTATATATATATAGGCTAATATATATATGAATATATCTATATATATATACTGTATATATAGTAGTTATTATATATAGATCTTTCGTTCAAAGGCGACTTGTAAATCGCCTACTCAAATTCTCAACTCATTTCCTTCTCTTTAATTTAACGATCAGGCGGCAACCTTGTTCTTTTCCTGAGTTAAAATTATAATCGTTTTCCTTTACTATAGGCAAACTCTGTATTTGCCGGCTGACTCTAGTAGCAGCATTTTGTCTTTTAAAATCCGAATTTAAATTACATTCTGAAATAATATAATAAAATAATAATTATAATAATTAATAATAATAATAATTAAAATATAATAAAAATAATAATAATATAATAATATCAAATGAATTAATATTAATTTTATGTAACTTGATCATCTCTTATTACCGACTTATTTAATTATAATTTCATAAGAAATCATTGACTCATTCTTGCAATCAGAGCCATCCTGCCAGACGCTAATCTCTCTTGGTCTACTTTACACACAAAATGCCTCGCAACCAAGGCGTTTGTATTGCTCTGATTAGTTGAATCGTACAGTATCTCAGTGGAGTGTAATAATACGCTTTCAATATTTATTAAATATTAATTTATTTACTATTTATGTGTTTAATAAAATTGAGCTGCTTTAGTTTTATAAAAAACGGGAATATTGTTATTCGTTTTGATTTTAAGTTTCAATTAAAATTGTAAAATTTTATTTTTTTCCTTGACGGTGTTGCTAGGGCCATATTTAAATCAAACAATGTAATTTGCATAAGTACCAGTGCACTGTGTAATCATTTTTTTTTTTTTTTTTTTTTTTTTTTTTTTTTTTTTTTTTTTGTTTTTTCAGTTTTGTCAGCCACCTCTCCACGGGCAAAGCCACGCGCCGCTATTCTTAAGGAGGGGGTGTGTTGCACTTCCTCAGAGGTGTCTACAAGCTAATCGTAAATTACGCAGCATGAGCACATACGCAGCTTAAGTGGGGGAGATTAAATTCAGCAGAACATACAGAGAAGATGGAGAGAATTCCACAGAACTGGACTGTGGTGGCAGGAAAAGAATAAGAAAACACCCGCTCCAGCCGAAAACTAGCTGAAGTTAACCAATATCAACACAAAACTCCTAGTGCGGGACACAGCACTCCCGCCAGTACCACGACGGGCGACGTAAAGGTGGATTGTACGCGCCATGTGAATAAGTTCCGCCGACAACCATGTCTCGCTGCGGCGCGGTACCTATAGAAAAGAGATAAAACACCAACATCGCGCCCCCCGCACCAAAAGATAGAGGCTCAGTGAACTGCGAAAGTAACAGAACAGTTATAAGTCTTTTGGCCTTGACTCGACCCTATCAAAAGCCGGGTGAAACCCAGAGCCCCCCCCCCAATATGAGGACCAGTACTCCTGATATATAGGCGGTTTGAAAGCCCCTTATTATAGCTGGAGTTAACTGAGAAGATGTAAAAAAAAAATCTCAGACTAAACAGAACCTTCCCAGTTTCTTTGAGACCGCCCTTAGGAACCGTTGTTGCCGGACGGGGTAGATGGATTGGTTCTCCCAAGACGACATATTTATTTTGTTTTATGTTAAGGTGGTCCATCAGGTGTTTTCTACTATTTCAAGCAGGAGTATGACGAGAGATGAATCCGCGAAAGAGTGAGTAGGAAACAGTTAGAACGTTTTGTCTTAGAGAGGGAGATTGTAGAAGTTGAGTTTTTGTTAAAGAAATTGAAATATTTCACCAAGGTTCAGACGACCCCCACCCGGAAATTCTTCTATCCAGATCAGCGAAATAGAACAGAAAGATTAAGACGAGAGGCAATTCTAAAGATAAAAGATAGGCCGTGAGCAGGAATCTTTTAGATAGAATCTAATTTAAAAACGTGAAGGAAGACTGCGAAGCGGATCGGAGTCATCCTGGCATATTGACAGATGGAAGTATTATGTTATATCGTGCTCATTGGGTCGTTGAGTTAAGATCTCATTTTTATGAAAAAAGTACGGGAATAAAAGTAGAGATTAAGACAGCAAACCCTGAGGAACTAGCACATGACAGGAAAAGGAAAAGAAGTACAGCCCAATCAATAACAAGTGCTGCCGGATAGTTGAGCGATTTGAAAGCAAACTTAGACTATAATAAGCAAAGAGTAAGGAGGCAAACGCCACCATAAGGACGCGGAGTCTTGTGAGAGCATGGTCGACGCTGTGCCCTGAATGACCTCCCGGGTCAAACTGTTGCCTGTCCTGATAGTAGTGTTTCAGGGAGCACCACAACGCAAGTCTCCCCTTAGTTAGGTAGTTCTAAAGAGCGGAAAACCATAAATCAGGCTAAGATAGGAAGTTATATCCGGCCAGAGAGTAGTATTGGGGTTAAATTGACAGCGCAACTTTTACCCACTACCCTCCAGCTAACCAGATGGCAAATTAGCCATCTGGGTCAATACGCCCTCAATTCTTCCTGGACCTTTTTTATAATTTTTTAGCAAATCTTATCAATTCCTCTCATGTTAATATTCATTTCTGGAAACAGGCCACTTTTTAGGCCTTTTATATATTTTAGCTGCTTGTTTTTATTACTCAGATTAACCTTCCTTTGGACCTTCTTTTACCCATTTTGCGTACTATTTCAGGCACTTTTTTACCCCGTATTTTTCGATATTTTTAGGCCACACTTTCAGCCTTTTTTGCAGATTTATAGAGCATTATTTAGCTAGTTTATACTTGCCAAGCTACCTTCCTGCAGCCTTTTTTTTTATCGCGGAAGTTTGTCCCCTCTTAAGGGGGGTTTTCGGAGTTCTTCTTCACAAGCGCGTTTTCGCGGCTTAATCCGTCCAAGGCCCTGCTTTCCACGATACTCCGCACGCTGAAGCCGACGGTACCTACCCTGTCAAGCGCATCCGCACCACACTGTCTCCATCACGCCGGCCGTTTTTATTTATAAATATTCTTTCGCTGATCTTGTCAGGCTCTGTTTCGTATACCCGTTTTTTCTATTGGCTGCATGCTTGTCCTTCAGGTTTTTCCTGTTTAATCGGTAAATATTTTCAGTTTATTTCACGTATGTTCATGAATGTATTTTTCATAACTACGAATGCATTCATAGACACACATACACTCACCCTTATGACAGAACAACACCACACACACACCCTCACCATGCCCAGTTTCCATCCCCCTCCTTACCCCGTTCCGTTATCCGTGACTCTCCATTCACCGTATCTCTCTCCCCCATCACCGTGACTGCTTTATCTGTCTGTGCTCTCCAAGAATGTCTTCCTAATCCCCATCAAGCAAATTGTCATTGGAAAACCTATGAAATGAAAAGAAAACCAAACGTCCCTTTCACTATAATATCTATATATTATATATACTATATATATTATATATAGTATATATATATATATATATATATATATATATAAGTATATACCGTATAATTATATATATACTATAAATATATACTATTATATATATATTATATAAATTATATATATATTATATATATTATATAGTATATATATAATATCTTAGCTTCTATGAGCATGAAGAACTTTCTTATATATAATATAATGATATACTATATATATATAGTAATATATATGATATCCATATATATATATATATTATATTATATATATATTATATATATATATATATATATATACTATACAGTAATAGCTAATTATTTATATATATATAGTATATATATTAGATTTATCTATACTCAGCTAGGTTAATAATATATACATATATCAATTACTACCCGCGTGATTATAAGTATTATACTATATCACTTGATCGAGTGTATTATCTATTAGATCTATCTAATAATATAAATATCTTTATCATTAGCTTACGAATAATAGTAGTTATATCTTGATGTATATATACTATATAGATATTAGATATATACTTATATATATTAGATTATTATTATATACGTATATAACTAGTATATACTATATAATCTAATATTGGTTGCTCTTGGTGGGCAAGGTGTTCACAGGTAACGCCGAACCCCTGAGTCCTTGCTGTTAAGAGTGGTCACCACCCTGTCTTTTTATATCTCATGTAGCCATTGTTATTTATGCACAGTACGACGTTTCGCCGCGATACATGATATGCATCATGCGTTGCGCCATTACAATTCTTCTATCTTTCTTTAACCATGTCAACATATTGCCCACCCAATCCTAAGAATGAACAAAGGATGTCGGGTTATTAAAAAAAAAAAATAGTGACCCCTATAACAGGGTCACTAACCACCCGAACTGTGAACATTCGAAGCACTGACCATTAAGGTAGTGTATTAGGAGTCTTAAACAGAATTGAGCCCTTCGCCTATTTCAGCCACTCGTTAAGTAGAAATCGTTTTGGTACATTAAATTAGTTATAAAGGATCTACTTTATTTATACATTAGCCAAAAAAATAATTCTTTGGATATTAGCGTATTTCCATATCTAAAAGTTTTAGAAAAAGTGCAATCTTCGATTTTGCATTATATATATATATATTATATATATATATATAATAGTATTCTTCTCTATATATATATAATATAATTATATATATAGTATACTATATATTATATTATTCTATATATCATTATAGTTATTAAAATAACATGTATATTACACATATCCTACTAGTATATAGTTACTGTACCTAGTCCACTCATTATTGATTATATAATTACAGAGAGAGACTAAGGAGAGGAGAGAGGATGAGAGAGCAATCCGGGCGTGATCCTGCGTAGATGTGGTCTAACGGAGTCTTATCAAGACCTATGTCTTCACCTGTTTGGGCTGGTCGGGGTAGGGGAGGTGCGCTCGGGATGCCTGGCTCAGGTTGGGCCGTGTAATGCGTGGGGGGCGGGGGATGTGATGTGCTGGCCCGTAGTACGCCGCCCCGCTGCCGCATACCTCCGTTCTGAGTCCCGGGGCAGCAGAGGAGTGTGCGGTTTCTCTAACCCCGGCCGGCGCTGCGCCGTTGACCGTGTTTACCGCGTGCGCTGACGTGCCGCCCCGGCCTCCGTACCAAGTAATTGACGCGGGGGGGGGGAGGGGAGAGAGAGATGAGAGATGAGAGAGGAGAGGAGAGATGAGAGCGGAGGAGAGAGAGAGAGAGAGAGAGGAGGAGCAGAGAGAGAGAGAGAGAGAGAGGAGAGAGAGAGAGAGAGAGAGAGAGAGAAGAGACGAGAGAGAGAGAGACGACAGGAAGAGAGAGAGAGAGATCGTGGAGAGAGAGATGGAGAGAGAGAGAGAAGAGAGCAGAGACTTCCATCTATTTGCATATGCATTCCGAAAACACGTGTTTCAAGATATTAACCAGAGCTACATATATATATATGTTATATATATATATATATATATATATATAACTAGCGGATATATAATATATATATATATAATATATAATATATAATATATAATATTATATTATATAATATATATTATATATATATATAATGAATAAGTGTAAACCGCTATCATCTGATTACACAACACACACACACACACACACACACACACACATATTCACAACTTACACACACACAACATACAATATACAGTACACATACACACACACGTACACACACACATACACACACACGCGGCTCGCACCTACACACACACACACAACACGGCTACGTATACACACACACAAACACAAGGCTACGTATACACACACGCATGCACCCGCTAGGGCCCTACTTATACACAACATACCACCCACCCATTAGACACTTACGCTCCACACCTACACCTACACACACACACAAACACACACATAGACCCATACACACATACCTAGACACATACACCCGCCCTATATTACACCCAACCCACCCCCTCACCAACCCTCCATAGATACAAACACCCCACCCTAGCTCACACCTAACCTACATCCATGACAATATACACATACTTAACAACACACATACCACACATACACATTACACGTACACACACGTACACACACCATCCACCACACGCGCACACACACTCACCCACACACAAACACACGGCTACGTATACACACACAAACACAAGGCTACGTATACACACACGCACACCCGCTAGGCTACTTATACACACATACACCCACCCATAGACACTACGCTCACACTTACACCTACACACACCAACAAACACCACACACGAAACATACGACTGGGGCAACCTAGACACATACACCCTCCGCCCTATATACACCCCCCACCCTCACAAACCCCTCCTGGATACATACCACCCACCCAGCTCACACCTACACCTCACACACACACACTACATATACACATACTACACACACACACACTAATCAGGTAACCACAAAGTCACACCACACGCCTTCACACCACACACACACACAACACAGTTTCACCAACACACACACCAACACACAAGCCTCACGCTATTTAACACCAACACACTATCGACCCACTTGTAACACACATACACCACCCACAGACACTACACCCACCCATAGACACTCACTCACCATAGACACTCACACTCACCTCACCCAAGACACTTACACTCCACCCCATAACAGCTTAACACTCACCCCATATACACCACCCCCTCCATCACGCATCACACCACACAACTCGATACATTGGCTTTCTGCCCCCCCATACGGTCTCTCATAACCCCCGGCCTCACTCGCAGCCATACATTCCCGCCCCACTGCTCACTCTCACTACCCACTCTACCTTAGCCTGCCTAGCGTTCGCCCTCTCACTACCGCGTTCACGCCTCCCCTTCCCTAGCCTCTACCCGATCACTCAGACAAGCCTCCTCTAACTCACTTCCGCCTGTCTGCCACCCCCCCCCCCCCTACCCGCCCGCTTACCTTACCACCCGCGCCCTCCACTGCCAGGCACCCATCCCACCACTCCGCCCGCCTCCACTCCACCCTCCCTACCTCCACCACGCCTTCGCTCCCACGAGCCCCCTTCCTCGCTCCTCACCTCCCACCCACCCGCTCACCTCCGCACCGCTCTCCACCCCCCCACCCCCCCTCCCTCTCCACCGCCCCTTCCCCACCCCCTGCCCACCCCCCTCCCATCCTAGCACCACCCAAGCCTCCCTCAATACCTTGGCCTGCCTCCTCAACCCCACATCCTCCTCCCACTCAACGCCGCCCCTCTCAGCGCACACCCCCTCGCACCTCTCGCGTCGCCCTACTCCCCCACTTACTCCCAACTCCCTGACTAGGTCCAGCCTCCCCTCCCCCTCCTTCCACTCCCGAGTACCCACCGCCCCTCCCTCCCTCCCTAGCCCTTCCCCCCCCCCTTGACACTCCCAGAACAACACCACCTCATAACCTATTTGTCCTCGCCGCTTCCCTCACCCACTCATGCTTCCTCCAACGCGTCATCGACGCCAACCGCCCCCCCTCCCCGCCCCATCCCTCCCGGCCCTCGCCCCTATATCCCTCTAAGTCTGCCCTAGCCCACTCCACTCCTCCCTCCACCTACGGTTACGCTTCTTCCCATCAGCCGTACCCCTCACCACTCCCCACCCTAGCCCAACCAGGCCCTACATTCCTATTGGCTGTCTACCCCTACTCCGCTCTCATTAGGTGTTGAGACACTGAACTGCACATCCAACCTTTTCCGTCTTCCACCGCGTTCCCGCCCGTCGTGCTGAGCCCTCAGGCGCAAATACCGCCTGCAACGAAAAATCCATCTTCACTAGCTCTGGCGTCCCGATATCAATGGTAAACCACCTACTTCCCATCGAATACCTTTCCTTCTTCAAACCTATACTATGATCATCATTTTATTCCTACTTAACACCCTTTTTTTATCTACCCACAACAACACTATACTTTACCCAGAACCTCGCTAACAACAGGCTAAACACAGCTAACCACTCCCACACTAGCTCACCACTTGCCAGCCTCCAGAGGCCACAGTACCACCGGCTTTGTTTCCCCAGATTTCTACTGCTTTACCTGCTTTAACATCATATTATTTGGAGTAACATTTTTTTGTTTTCTTTTATATTTTTTTTTGTTTTTAATACTTTTTTATTTATAAATTTTCTTTTTAAAAAATTGTAATGTAAGAAAAGAAAAAAACACAGAAATAGTAGGTCTTTTCTTTAAACAATTTTGTTTTACTAAAATTGTACAAGAATTTTATTAAACATATAAATATATTTATACTTTTACTTATATAATACCTTAAAATAATCCTATACAGTAACAACTAATTAGTATAAATATTCAAAGTAGCGCGGTATATTTTTTGAAAATCATTTAGCAATCCAAAAAATATACTCTCTTGTCCCAGGAAAGTAAGTAATGAATATTCCCGGGAACGAAAATGATAATGTAGCCTCCCTCCCGCGAATACGTTATACGAGTGTCTAGCTAGTTACCTGGAGGATGTGCTAGGTTATAAGTCATCATTACCAGGTATGTTAACGGCAGATTTATTAAAAGCACATTAGGTTGGTACTGTAATCAAAAGTCTAATCTTGCATTCTCTTCATCCATCTATTTATATATCCATCCTTTCTTGTGTACAATTCATTTACCAATTCCACCATCCATCCGTTTTTTTTTTCCACTATTTTACATCTAATTTGTAGTTTTTATTGTGGTGACCTGCTGTTTATTTTTACTTTAATTCCTTGTTATATACGTATAATTTTCGATGCAGGAGTTATAATATAATTTTGTTTTTAACAGGTGTACGCTAATTCATATATTCTTGTTGTAGTATAAACTTATACTTAAGTTGCCTATGAGATATGATATTTGTTTATCTTTACTAACTCGGTAGCCTATTGAGTATGCCACTATCTTACTCGAGAACTTTTGGATTTTATTTAAGTTGATCAATAAAAGTTTTTTCAATTAGTGAGGTGATCTTGATGATAATTGTTTATATATGATTTCCTAGTTTGTGGTGTTAAGACCTCAATTCTCAGTCTATATTAATAATCGATGTGAAAATGTTTGGTAATGTGTATTTAGAATAGCATTAATTATGATTGAGTGATATTTGTAGACACTGCTCAGTTGTTCATGTTGTACTAGTATAGTATATGCAGAATGAAATATCATAGTGTTGTTCAATGTGTTTGTGTGAAAATGCAGACTGATTTTTACGTTACTTTTTTCAACGAATACCATTTTGCACATGTCTCCTCTCTCTGAAATATTAATTGTCGCTAAACCTATTATAATTAGTGCCGAAAGATCTCTATTGTCTCTGGAGCAGATAAAATGAGAATGACTCAAATCAACGATTTTCAACTAATAGATATTTTCCTTTTTTGAAATAACGATCTGTATACAATTTTTTTTTTTTTAAAGTTATTAGATTTATGAGAAATTAAACAGATTAAGATTTTGCAATTAGATTAACTATCTTGTTAAACTTAAGCATAAATGTGCGGATTGGTAGACACTCAATACAAAATTTATCCTTGTTCCTGTAATATAAAGCATCGCTATCATGACGCTCAAATCCTATAGTGTTAAAAAATACATATTATATGTTGTTAATTTCGACTCTTAGTCAACGTTATGGTATTTCGTTGCATCCAAGGTGTACATGTTGTAACCTTCCTCTATGTATTCAGATGTCTATTTAACATTAAAATTGGATTATAGTGTGAATCTTATCTGAAAATCTAGTATATGTTATTCATGCTCCGAATCCAGAACATGATCATCTTGCAAGTTATTATACGTTTGAGTGATGATCTCACATCACTTGATATGACTTTCTCATACTCTACACTGCGACTCTCTTCAATTATTAGAATTTTCTGGCAAGGAAAGCATTCTCTATTCGTTACTTCCAACATCCTTCCATAATTCAAGTCTCCAATACTAGCTCTCTTGCATGTTTATTATTCTACCTTTACTCTCCCCAATTAAGTTGAAAAATTAATAAAGTTGAAGGGTCATCATTTTATATCATAGGATTAATTGAAATTCATTAAATTTAAACTATTTTTTATTATTGTAACAGCAGTTGAACTCTAAATATACACTTCATAGTATTAGTTATAATGACTTCCCTAATTTTTGTTACTAGTCTGGTAAGATTATGAATACTAGTATGATAATAAACGTTGGAAATCCTCTGTATGTATACCCTTCCCATTTAGGCTCTTATTCGCATTATTTCGAGGTGACGATGAACTTGTAATTTTCAGGTAAAGGTCCCGATTTTCACTGTAAAACGTTAGAAATCGCACTTGGGAAATAAAATTTATATATATATATATATAAATCTCTTTGCAAATCGCAATTGAAGAATAAAATCTATATATAAAAATTTCGTTGCAAATCGTGATTGTAGAACAAAAATTATATATATTAAAACTGTTACAAATCGTATTTGTAGAATAAAAAAATAAAAATATATATGTAAATACATACAAAATATATTAATACATATAAATATAAAAAATTCGTTGCAAATTGTAAATGCAGAATAAAAATTATATATATAAAAATCTCAGGTATATATAGTTAGCTGGAAAGGAAGAAATATGTAGAGCAAGAAAAGGAA
>JABUQX010074183.1:0-5000 GCA_015478945.1 Trachelipus rathkii | reverse complement strand
TGCCAAGTTTGAGGAGAAATGGAAAGTAAGGTTAAGGTGGAGTTGAAATCTGGAGTGGAGGTAAAATTACGAGTGCTAGGGTTAAATTGTGCGAGAAAGAATAGTGTATGGACAAGGCGTGGAAAGTTTATTATTATTATTATTATTATTATTATTATTATTATTATTATTATTATTATTATTATTATTATTATTATTATTATTATTATTATTATTATTATTATTATTATTATTATTATTATTATTATTATTTTTATTGTACATGTGTTTTGAGTATTGTAAATATACCTGACGATGGGTTTTCACTTTCAAGGGTGCGAATACTGGGAGCGGATACAGGGACTATCCAGACTTTTAGTCACCTGGAACCGGACCCCTACCAGTGAACGGATTTGAATCGGGTTTTTACCTGGAACCTGATCCCAACCGTTAAAGCGTTTGGTTATCGGTCGGTTTACCTTGAAACCTGGCCCCAACCTGGAAGGATTTGCACAGGGGTTTACATGTAACATTGCCCCAACCTGAACGAAGCTCGTAAACCCGATTTAGCTTTCAAGGATATCCCAGCCTACACGGAACTGGTAAACAGGTTTTTGAATTTAGGTTTGCTTTCACTGATTGAAGCGTACTTGTGGGGGAAAAAAGGTTTTTGTAAAAACTTTTTTTTTTCCCCCCCCAACCCTTCAACTGCGATGTGGGAGGGACTGAGAGGAGTACTCATCCACCTTCGCGGATTGGGCAGGGTTACTTAGTGTACTCCCCACCTTTACTGGATTGGGAGGTTACCTGAGTGTATTCCAAACCTTCACGGGAACCAAAGGGAAGTTCATTTGTTTGTTTATTTCCCTAGACTTTAAAGTTCCCTTATACATTTAAACTGTAATAACAGATTGACCCAGTTGTGAAGGTTTAGTGTAACTCGTTAATACTTTGAATTATTTTATATCCACGGTGTTGTTTGATATATGGATAGTGAGTCCCGGTTATACTGTTAAGACAGTCTGCTCTGGTTATTTATTGACTCTATTGATATTCGTGTGTATTATTATTGATTCTATTGATTTATTTACGTTACTGATATTTGTAGGAATTATTATTGAATATTTTATTCACTTGAGTTATTGACATTTTGGGTGGGGTTATTATTTATCTTTTGATTTATTTAATTTATTGACATATTTAGGGTTATCTTGGCTAGCCAGATTAGGAGTTTTGATTGGGTATAAACATTGACCATTATTATTGATATTTTATATGTGTTGTAAATATATTGCTAAAAACCTGTTGCCTTATTTCCGGGCCCTTTTTGAAGACAGCACAATTTTTGGTGGCTCTTGTGTCGGGTCGGGCCGGTCTTCAATTGGGTCGCAGGGTAATTTGATACTTAAATTTTTTTTTTTTTTTTGATAAAAAATTTTTTTTTTGCCTTAAAGGATACTTGGGTGTGGGAAGACACTATTGTGTATACGTGCACACACACACAGGGTGATAATTTTTTTTGTTTTATATATATATATATATATATATATATATATATATATATATATATATATATAATATAATATATAATATATATATAATATATATTATATATATAATATATATAATTACTTATATATATATAGTATATATTATATATATATATAATATATATATAATATATATGTATGTATATATATATATATATTATAATATATATCTATATATATATATTATATATATATATATATATATATATATATATTATTATATATAATATACTATATATATATTATAATAATATATTATATATATATATATATATATATATATATATATATAAATATATTTTTTATATATATATATATATATATATATATATATATATATATATATATATATATATATATATATATATATATATATATATATATATATATATATTTTATATATATATATATAATATATATTATATATATATAAATATATTATATATATACTGTATATATATATATATATATATATATATATATATATATATATATATATATATATATATATATATATATATATATATATAGATGGTGTATTTTTTGATATGTTCATTTTACCCATTTAAACAAGGGATTGTCCTGGTGATTCATGATGGGGACTGACGAAGAGGTTAAGAAGGACGAGGCTTGTGGAGGTTCCAAGGTTATGGAGTATCTGGAAGGATTTCAGAATGCCCTGGTAGAGGAGTCAAAGAGTTTAGATGTAGAGAAGGTGTTGTTAATAATGAAGAACTGTGTACAGGTTCTGGAGGCTTCGAAAGGAGAAAACCTGGTTGTAGAACTGGATAAAGGGAAGGATGATAAAGTAAATGTGGAGCAGTCAGTGAGGAAAAAGGACCCGGTTAAAGTTAAACAAAAAGTGCAATATGCATTAAAGTATAGAAGTGAGAGTAATGACGAAACGGAAGATGAAATTTTTGAAAGGAAGACTGAAGTGGGTAACGAAAGTGACGAAATAAGGAGGAAGAGGAAGAATAGAAGGAGGAAACAACCAGTAAGGAAGTACACATGTGATGATAGCACGGTATCAGAAGTGGAGTCGGAGGTTGAAAGCGAAGTGGATAAAGGAGGACAGTTATGGTTAAAAAGGCTAGTGGAACTAGAAAAATCAGGAATGGAGTCCAGCTTGGCTGTAAACAGGGTGCTCATTATTTTGGCAGGTGAACTGCTAGAAGTAATGCGGACTTACAGCAAGGCAAATATTAAGGCGGTGAAACCGTTGAAATATGGTGAGGAAAAAGTCCAAACGTTCGATGCCTTTATCGAGGACTTCGAGCGTTATGCGAAGGAACAGTTGGGGCGTGACAAAAACAGATGGGTTGTGGAATTAAGGAACTTTTTGGAAGGAGGAGCATTGAGGATGTATTTCAGCATGTACAGGGCTAAGGTGAAATATGTCACTGTGGTCGCAAGGTTGAGAAACTGGTGCAAGGAGGGAAAAGATAGTGAGGTCATGGACCTCCAGAAAGAATTATGGAAAATGTAGATGAAGCGGAAAGAGAAAATTGCGGAATTTGCATTACGAATGCAAACGACCTATGAGGCCGCAACAAATGAAGAACAAAGAGACATGGAGACGCTAAAGAAGCAATTTATAAGATGCCTGCCCAAAAAGGTAGCAAGACGATTTAAATTACGGATGGGAGGCGAAAAGGAAAGTCTGAGGGTAAGATGGAAAGATATGGTGAACTGGGCTCGTGATGAGGATGAACTTGATGAACACACGGAACCAGAGGCTGAAACAATTCCGATATGGGCAGCCATCCCTCAAGGAGAAGAAAGAAGGACGTATGCAGACAGGGTGCAGTATGGACAACCGGCACCACAACGTAGTAGTGGACCAAGGGAGTATGATAGAAGGTCTGGTGGACCATATAGTGGATCAAGGTTAAGGTGCCATCATTGTGACAGGGTTGGGCACATGAAACGTGACTGCTGGCGGTTTAATGGGTGGTGCTTGGTTTGTGGAAGTGGTGAGCATAGGCTGATGGATTGTCCAGTGAGGAGAGGACAAGGATCCCAACGTAGGAATGAAAACAAAGAACAGGGACAAGAGATTCAAAGAGTGGTGGAAAGGAAATGCTTCTTGTGTGATGGAGTCGGGCACTGGCGTGACTCTTGTCCGTTAAAAGAACAAATAGAGGAGTTAAAAAAGAACTTAAAACCAATGGTTTCGGGAAACGAACTTGCTCCGCCATCAGCCGGGAAGTGTCGGAGCCAGCCACAATAAGGATAGATCAACAGGATGCCCAGGTTATTCAGACAGGTGGATGTAATCCAGAGGCAGCAGGAGTTTGTTACAGGTTTCAAGGGATGGAAAGGTAATTGGGTCATTGCCCCAACGTACACAAAGGAGAGAGAAAAAGGAGATTATGGAAATAATGTCAGGAGTATACAATACAACGGGTGATACAGGAATGATGGGTCTTGACAGTGTGAAGATGGCATCTCTGATAAAGTTTAATGTAAAATTGGATGGCGTTGAGATGTTAGCAGCAGTAGATTCGGGATCTCAATACTGCTTGATAGGAAAAAAGGTACTCGGTAAGATTCCGGATTCGACTGTAATAAACAAGGAAATGAGATTGAGAGGCCTGGGTGATCCTCAACAGAGTGTAGAGTCTCACCAAACAGTAATCTTGGAGGTCACCATTGATGACATTAAATATGGACAATTGGAATTTCTGGTTCTTGAGGATTTAAAGGAAGGAGTAATGTTAGGTATGCCTTTTCTGGTAGGAAATAGCATAAAGTTTGATATTAGAGATGGATCAATTAGACGGTATGGTGATAATGGTGTACGAGAGCAAGTGTACGTAATGGGTGGAACCGAAAACTGTATAAGGACGGTAACAAGGATTACGGTTGATAGAATAGCGTAAAATTGGTGATTGAGAAGGAATAAACGGGTACCAGTAAAATGAAATGGGAAGCTCGAAACAAGTCAAAAAAAAAGGATAGTCATGAAGGGGCAATACCAAGCAAAACCGGAAGGGGTTATTTCGTGGAAGTAGAAGGAAGATTACAAAAGGGGAATTAACACCAATTTAATGTTTTTACCAGGTTTGGTGTGGATGGAAATGATGAGGAGGTATGTACAAGTACTGTTAAAGATAAATTAAATATTTCAGCGGCCCTTAAGTTTGAGCCAAAGGTAACAAATAGGAGATAGCACACTTGTTAGTAGACGAGCGACAAATAAGGAAGTATGAGTTGCGAACATGTACATGAAACACAACGGTATAGAGAGGTGATAGGACGGAGGGAATGAACAAAGAATGACGAAGAAAGTTGAAAGGACGGAAATTAAAATTCATGTTAGAGTTATCGATCCAGAAAAAAACCAGGTTTGAACAGGTTATTTGAAGTTTCGTGAGAAAAATTTAAAAATGGCGATTAAGGCAGGAGTGATGCGGGGAACGGTCAGATTCAAACTATTATTTTATTACCGTATTGTACCCAATCTCT
>JABUQX010074182.1:0-25000 GCA_015478945.1 Trachelipus rathkii | reverse complement strand
CATCTAGCATAGGTTTCTTACCATGTTCAGCTTAATTCCTTAATTGTAGGGGATCGTAGCGTTGCCACATTTGTAAACAGGTGGGTTTCCTTTTTTTGCTTTGGCTTCAGAATCTTATAATTTTTCTCGGGGCTCTCCGGCAATCGTATGGTGTGATTTAGATCTTTCTTCAAAGAATATACTGTCAAAACACAATGTGGGACAAGGTGGTCAGATCGAGCAGCTTGTAAAAGTCTAAACAAAGGTTTGGAAGCTATTGTTAAGGCTGTAAACCTTATATCTGAAAAATAAAAATGAGAAACCAGTATTCAACAAGAGGCAAAGGAATTTTTGAAAATTGGAGTTCCTAGAAAACTATTTAGTCTGGTAAATATGGTAACCAATACTGAAAGATTTGATTCTGTAAATAAAAATTGCAATCTGAAGATATGAATGTGGCCACCGTTATTAATTTTGTATGAATCTCTGTGTAACTTACTTAATTCCTTTAGATTTTCATTCATTACAAAACTGAAAAAATATTACCACGGAAAAATTGAAAAAATCTTTACACACAAAAAAACATCAAGAATGTATCTAAACTAAGATCTGAGAAACAAGAAAATTATCAAATATGCATTCTTCAATACTATACTAGATAAGCTGTCAACAGAATTAAATGGGCGAAGTTTTGCATACAGCAAATTTTCAGAAAAGTTTTTATTCTTATCAATCTCACCGAAACCGACCCAGACGACATTCATAATCAGCTAAATTATTGCAAAAAATCTATCGATCCGACTTAGAAGATTTTGGAGCAAAATGCATTCATTTAAAATGTTTGGTTTTAGAAGAAGGTAATGGCAGTCAAACCTTGTCCCAATTAAACAAATATTTATATAACAAAAGCCTTCATGATATATATCCAAATCTGAAAATTGCTTTAAAATTATTTTTATGTACTCCTGCGACAAACTGCTCAGCTGAAAGATCATTCTCCACACTTAGATGGGTTAAAAATTATTTACGTTCGTCCCAGTCCCAACAGCGTTTAGTTCATCTTGCTGTACTTGCTATTGAAAATGATTTCACCGTAAAATTAGATTACGAAGATATTATTGACAAATTTGCTAACGAAAAGGCAAGACGAAAACCTGTAATGAATCATTAATTTGACATGTATATGTAATAATGTAAGTATTGATATATATATATATATATAAATATATATATATTATATATATAATATATATAATATATTATAATAGTATATATAATATAATAATATATATATATATATATATATATTATATATATATATATATATTATATATATATATATATATAATAATATATATATTATATATATAAATTAAATATATATATATATAAATAATAAAATATATATATATATATATATATATATATATATATATATATATATATATATATATATATATATATATATATTATTATATGGTATAATATAATATAATATAAGGGGCGTAAAATTTTTTTGGGCCCATGGGCGCTAGAGTAGTTAAATGCGGGCCTGTATATATATATTATATAATAATATATAGATATACTATATATATATATATGATATAATATTATATATATATACTATATATATAATATATATATATATATATATATATTATATATATATATATATAGTATATATATATATACTATATATATATATAATATATAATATATATATATATATATACTATATTTATAATATGTATCCTTTCGATAAAACGATAAACAAAGTTAGATAATTTCGATACCGTTCGATTGATCGAATACAGAAACCAATAAGAAAGATTGAAATTTCTATATACATTATATATATATTAATATATATATATATATATATTATATATATATATATTTATATATATATATATATATATATATATATATATATAATATATATTATATATGGACATTTAAGTGGTGGACCTACGTAAATAGGTTAGGTTAATTTAGTTAAGTTTGGTTAGGTTAGGTTAAGTTAGGTAATGGTTACCCAAAATATGTATTTACCCTTAAATTATTAAAATAACGATACATTAATTTTTGATTTTCGCCCTCCTGGAGTCAACCACTTATAAATAGCATATAGTATATATATATATATATAGTTATATAAATCTTTAGAAAAGATTGAATATCAACGGAAACTATGATATATAAATAAATATCTATATAAATAACAATAGCCAATGGAATATAATATATAATTATATATATATAGGCCAGCATACCTAAAGTTCAGGCATGTAACTAGAAACTATAACATTATACAAGAAAATAAATATCATTTTATTAATCAGGAGGCATTTTTACCGCAGAAATTAAAAAAAAATAATTTAATTTATTCTAATATTTATAATAACTCCATATTAATATTAGTAAAAATTTTTGTATCTAACGAAAAGTTGGTCAGAATCGAAAGCGAAAGTGCAAATGTTTTTGACAATAAATTGGAGAAAAATTCAAAACCTCCAAATTTGTATCCTCAAAATAGTTTCGAGCCGACGGAGGGGACAGAGGGGGGGGACGAAGTCGCCCCCGTCGTCCCCGGTAGGCCGAGAAACCCGACTCTATCCATCGTTCTTGTTTTACCGTGGTCATTGTCACGTTTTAAAAAAAAAAAAAAAATCAAGCATTTGGCAAACTTCCCGTCATCAGTGTAGTGAAGCGGCATTATCGAATTGTCAAAAACTGTATACTTTTCAAGATTTTCAACATTTTAATTTTTTAAAAAAGCGTTATTTTTTTTATTTTTTTTAAATTTCTGCGGTAAAAATGTCTCCTGATTTAATAAAAATATATTTATTTTCGTGGTAAGCTGTTAAAGTTTTCTAGTTACATGCCTGAACTTTTCGGGATGCTGACCATATTATATATATATATATATTATATATATATATTATATAATATAATATATAGTCATTATATATATATATATAATGTAGTATATATATATATAGTCAATATTATGTAACCGTAAACCCGTCGTAGAAATTTAATAAGGGCAAGCTCGTGTGCGTCATACTCACACGTCAGGGATTTCCGTGTTACGTATACTGTGACGTCATGACTAATTATTAGAGAATATAATATATAATATTTATATATATATAATTATATATAATATGATATATATATATATATATATAATATATGAATATATATAATATACTATAATATATATATATATTATATATATATATATATAATTATATATATATATATATATATTATAATATATATATAATTATATTTATATTATAATATAAAGGGCGTATATATAGGGTAGGCCAGGTAGGTAGCTCCTACCCAATATTTTTTAGGTTTAAATAATTGAAATTAAATTGTAAAAGTATACTAAATTATTAAAATTTTATATAAAAGTTAAAAAAAAAGCTATTTTACATCATAAATTAAAAGAAAAACAACCACAATAATAATAGCTATAATAATAATGAATTCATTTAGAAATTCTCGCTCCTACTCTGATCTTAGAAGTAAAATTCTTTACCCCACGCGGACGAATGACGTCATTTCCTACGTCAACTTATAATGGAGCGGGCTAGTCTGTCCTACCTATAATAATCGATAAAATATATGAAATCTTTCGTTCTCGATCTTCCCGTAAATATGTACGAAATATGTGGCTTGTGGTAGTTTCTTTGAAATTTTTGTATCGAATGGGTCTGATTGTTCTGATATTGAATATTAATTTTGTATAACTTTATTTAAGTGGTATTTAGCATTATATACATAAATTAAGTGAAATATGCATTATGGAGTAAGGTTGTAGATTTTTATATTAAAGAAAAAAACGCTTTAAAAACTTATCTATAAAGCTCTATTTTAAAAAAATGATAGGCCTAAGAAATTACTTATGAAATGTGATTTAAAATTAAGTATTTGGTAAAAATAATGTAAAAAGTTTTTCATACAAATAAATAGGTACGTATTATAATTATTAAATATGTTTTCAAATGTTTTTCGTTAGCATATATAAATATATATATTATAATATATATATAATATATAATATATATATTATATATATATATATACATATATAATATATAAATATATATTATATATATATATATATATATATTAATATAATATATATACCGTATATATTAATAATATATATTATAATATATATATTATATTATATATATATAGTATATATATATAATATAAATATATATATATATATAATATATATAATTATATATATATTTATATATATATTACTATATATTATATATATATATATATAAACTCTGCCTACCCAAGTGTATTCGCACGCATACCACTGCTAATATATATATATATAATATAAATATATATATATATATATATATATATATATATATATATATATATAATATATATATTAATAGTATATATATATAATATATATATATATAAATATATATATATTTATATATAATATATATATATATATATATATATATGATATATATAATATAAATATTAATATATTATATATATAGTTTATATAATTATAATATATATATATATAATATATGGAGGTAGAAGGCTCGAGCCGACGGGGAACAGAAGGGGGACGTTTTCCATATCCGTAAGGGGAGGGGCGGAGGAACCCCCGCGACACCCAAATAACCAAAAAGCGGGGGTTCCGGAGAACCCTCGCCCGGAGGGGGGAAATAGGTCCTAACCCTGTCGTTTCCCCGAAGGTCCGAGAGACCCGACATCCTTCCATCGGGGAGGCTACCCTTGCGTTACAATTAGTTTTAAAAAATAAATAATTTTTTAAACTAATGCAATACCCAAGGGTAGACCACCCCAATGGCAGGAGTCGGGGTCTCCCGGCCTTCCGGGGAACACAGGGTAGCGACTAATTTTCCCCTCCGGGGAGGGTCCTCCGGAACTCCCGCTCTTTGATATTTGGGTGTCGCGGGGGGTTCCTCCGCCCCTCCCTAGGGTATGGAAAACGTCCCCCTTCTGTTCCCCGTCGGCTCGAACCCCCCCCTATTGGGCCGTGAATATATATATAGTATTAATTATATAATATTATACTAATAATATTATATATATATTTATATATAAATATATTATATTATATATATATATAATAGTATTATATATATTCGATAAAATTAGTCATGACCTCACGTATACGTAACGCGGGAAATCCCTGAACGTGGTATGACAATTACGTGGGAGCTTGCATATAAAATTTCTACTGACGGTTACGACATAATATTAGTAAATGGCCATAATGCCCATATATTATATATATATATAATTAATAATAATATATTATTATAATAATATAATTATTAATAATATTTAGTATATATATATATATTATTATATCAATATATATATATAGTATATATATATATAATATATGCCATAGCCTTATCCTAACCTAATGGACGTACGTTATCGTAAAAGTTTACGTTTACGTAGATCGATTTATATATTGCGTAGTAGGCCTACCTCTCTCTCTCTCTCTCTCTTCTTTCTCTCATTCCCTCTCTCTCTTCTCCCTCTTCTCTCTCTCTCTCCTCTTTCTTTCTCTTTCCTCTCTCCTGTTCCCGTCCCTCTCTCTCTCTCTCTCTATTTCATATATATATATATATATATATATATATAATATATAATTATATAATATATATAATATTATATTATATTAAACATAACCTAGTACTATATATATATATAACTATATATGATATATATATATGATAATATATATATATATAGTATAATATATATATAATATATATTATATATATACATATATGGTAATACTGTAGACAGCGACCCCACACATTTTAAACAAAAAATGTTTTAATGTCTTTTCAAACAAATATTATCTTTGTTTTTAAATCTGAAAGTCACTTATGTGTCATTTTTTAAGAAAAATTTATTGCGGTGGCAAGCTAACTAAAATAATTCAGGACTGCAACTACATATTTTTCTTAAAAATTTAACTTAACTTTCTGAACTTTAGAAATTTTTTTAAAACAGAAAAATTTTCAGTTTTTCTTAAATGTGGTCACAGTATACCATATATATATATATATATATTAATATATATATATATATATAGTATATATATATATATATATATATAATATATATATATATATATATATATATATATATATATATATTAAATATATATATATATGGGCGTCGCCAGCTTCCAACCTAGGGGGGGGCAGCTTAAAATTTTATAAGCTTTTTATATATTATATATATATATATATATCATATATATATATAATATATATACGATATATGATATATATATATATATTATATATGTATATATATAATATATATATATATAAATATGTCCCTATGGCGGTACCAGATCAAGACATGAGGGGAAAACATTTGTATGGATTTTTGAATATTAGTTACCACGTTACTGCGTAGATGCATAGAATATCAAATACAATATCAATGATGGAAAATTCACAATATAGAGCAGTTGCAAAATTTAATTAGTTAAATGGTAATTCTTGGGGTTCAACGCAAATTAATCAACTACTGTTTGAATAAAATAATCTAATTGTCAAAACACAAATTTTCCGTGTACACTCATCATAGCCAGTCCGTTAAACCTGTCGTCTTCCATAGTACTGTTCGAGCCAAGTCTTGATCCTTAGCAGAGTAATGAAAGAGTGTTCTACTGTATTGGTGGTGGCATGGTTGGGCGAGTAGTAGTCATCAAAGCCTTTTTTCGTCGACAGGAAAAGAAAGGGTTCAGTCTCACCTTGAAGAACTTGGGAGACACCAAGAGTCTTTTAGTTCTGCACTACTCAGTTTTTCTTGTCCTTTCAATTTTGTACCAAAGTTCTAGTTCTTTTTCTATGCCTTCTAAGTGGTAAAAACTATAAATGAAGCAGTCTATTTTTAACTCATCGAATTGTTATTGACGTAGCCATGTGGAAAGGATGTAGATATGTCTATGCATATGCAGGTGTATTTTCAGTAGAAAAGCGTAATTCCCAAAAAAGAAGTTTAAAATCCAGATACGGAGTTAATAGGAATCTTCTCAAACTCCCGTGGGATTTGTTGCTGAATGGTTGCTGCGGTGCTGCTTGCCATACCAAAAAATCCAGTGGAATATTCAGATCAAGCCAGTTATCGGCGATTTGCATTAACTTCCTTTAACACTCATCGATGATTTATTTCTTCACCTTTCCGATGGCTCCTAACAATTTCCACAATATGTTTGAATGTGCTGCTAGGTTTTGACGATATCCAAGGTGTTGGATTGGAGAGCATTTACAACGGGCTCTAACATCGCAGAGTATTTCGCGATCGAATATCACAGCCATGATGAATGACGACTACATGCCGCGTGCAATCAAACTGAAAAGCACTTTTTCTGTGGCGGTATTATCGCTCATGGAAAGGATTTCTATGCTTGCACATTCCTAACAAAGTGCTCCTTAAAACATCTGAATAGCAGCTTGTGTTGTTCAGAATCTGGTCTGGCATAAGGCTTGGGATGTTTGGCATGTAATTTTTTCCTCAGGCAGTCTCCGCGAAGAAAAGTAAAAATGTCCTTTTTATAGTTTCCACAGTATTGCGGATTTCTGGTATTGTGTTCAAAAATCATTTACTACTAAATTTTGTTTTGTGTGAAGGGAATGAAAGAACGATGTTTTTATAGCGGTTTCCTCAATATTGCTTCGACACCTTGCTTCTTTGCCAAGACATCGTAGAACAGCCATCGAAACCAAGCCCCCGCATTTCTCGGGATCCAGTCCTTCGGTCGTGACAAAGTCAATGGCTTTCGCAATGGTTTTTGCGTCAAGTGCTTTCAGTTCTACAAGCCAATAAATTCCTCTTTGGACTTCATCTGACTCTTTTGTCGAAATAGCGCAACATTATGGAAATTGGTTCCTTTCCTAGAATATCCAAGCGGTTTAATCTGTAGTAACTATACGTGCACGCTCCTTTAACTTCTTATTAACGATGATTTCCTTTATAGTAGTACCAACATAGAGAAATGATTTTATTGTGAATCTGAAACTGATTGGTATGTGCCTTTTTTTCTTTCCCGTTTTCAAAAATGGCTTTTAATGACTGATCTCCCGGCATCTATTCGTAAGCAGCACAAATTTGCAACACTCCCTCATCATGATGCTACCCGGAAGCGGTAAATCGCGCTTACAAGAAAATGTCACACATAAAAATTATTGAGGATAATATTTTTTATTTTCTTCTATGATTCTTTGAATGCCTGGTTAATATTGGGATGTCTAGACGGCACGTCCTGTTAGAACATCTTGCGTTCAACAGCAGTATTTAATAGCCATCTGTGTTTGATGTCCTTACAAAACCGTTGAAACATAATTTATATTTAGGGAAAGGTCTTATTGTTAAAGAGCCTAGGACCCCCCTTTGAACAAACTTTTATTTGGTGAAAATAAAATACAAAACTTGCAAAATGCTCCCTTTAGGTGCTTGGAGTATGTAGCCAAGGGAATCTGGACCAAACCATTCATAATTGAATTTCCTCATTTAAGTGGATAGCATCTTCCAAAATTATAGGTCTTAGGTGGAATCCAACAATCTTTTCAGTAACTGTTTCTTTTCTTCAGTCGAACATCAATAGATGATTCAACCTATCTACCAATGTCATTTTCGTGACTGTCGTCTACTGAAACGCTAGCTCTGAAATCTGGACCCATATCTTGACTTCGAGGTGCTGGGCCTTGGTGTGGGTTCTTCATCATGAGAAATATGCGAAGTAGGAGGGATTGCCTCTTTGTAGTCTTAGTTGAATTATTGGTATGTTCTTTGTTTTCACCGCTACCATTTCCAATTTTATCCGAGTTCTTCCTTTTCAAATTTACTGCAAACAATATATTTTAAAGTTTGGTAAAATCTATACTATATATATATATAGTAATATATATATATTATATATATATATAATATATATATATATATAACATATATATATATATATAATATATATATATAATATATGTATATATATATATGATTTATATATATATATTATATATATATATATATTATATATATATATATATATATCTATTTCTTTTTTTTTTTTTTTATATATATATTAATATATCTATTTTGTATAATATGTATGTATTAACATATATATAATATATATATAATATTATATTACTAATTATATAAAATAGTTTAATTAATAAATTAAAATATAATAGAAATATAACTTTTTAAAACATTTTTGATTTTTTTAGTTAATTTTTGTCAGTTTAATAATTTTTAACGGTTTTGGATAATTTTTAATAATTTTGTAGTTAATTTGTTTTTTCAATTACGTATATATTTAGTTACATTTTATTTAAACTATATTATATATATCGTATATAATTTCAAAAATGTCTTTCACTTTTGAATGCTAGTGGGTTCATTGTTATTAATACTCTATGATAAAAAATAAATTCTTTTATTTACCTTAATCTTCCTTGATGGTCTGAAGAATTCACGAATGTTTTTGCGTAGGAGGCCTCCTATAATAGCTTATACGTAATTTATAAATATACGAAGGCACTAATAAAGGAAGTAAATAATATAAATAACCTTTAACCCTTTCAGTCCGACTGGGTCACTGGTGACCCATATTTTTTAATCGATATTTTTGGCTAAAATGTATCGATTTTTACGATTTTTTTTAAAAATATACTAAAAGTATCGATTTATATCGATAGAATCACTCAAAATACCAAAAAAATTATCAGTGTCCTTACAGCGGTGGTGCGAAGATGGTGTCGGAGACTCGCTCCACAATTTTTAGTTTTTTGGTGAAGTGGTGGTTTGTTGGTGCTATCTAATTGTTACACGACTTATTTTTTTCTTTTTTTTGACATTTTTATGTAGTAGAGAGACTAAATAAAAAAAGTTATTCTTGTAACTTTTTGAAAAAAATAAGTCTATCACCGCCAAAATAGACTCCGTTTTACGTGTTCCTCAGGTGACCCATCAGGACTTAACAGTCCTAATTCAAATATTACGACACAGTTTATTATTATATATATATTATATAATAATATATAATATTTATATATATATACTATATATATAATATATATATTATATATATATATATATATATATATATAATATTTATATATATAATATATGGTTTCAATATATAATGTATATAATATATATAATATATTATTATATATATATATATTATTATATATATATATATAAGAGAGATATATAATACTATATATATATATATATATATATATATATATATATATTATATATATATATATATATATATTCCCGCGAGTGCGGCGGGCGGGATCTGCTATATATATGAACTTTTTTCACATGTCAGATTCAAATGTGATTTCGACCTCAACCCCTTCCACCTCCGCAGCTTCAACAGGCCAGCAGCCCTCCGCTTCAAATCGTGACTAGTTGCCGAAGGTGAAGAAAGCCCTATTTAGGAGGAAGCTAAGTATACGTGATGCCATCCGTATGTCAATTTTCCCTGGTGATGAATCAAAGGATGATCTTCAGTTCTCTGATGACGACGAAGACTACTACGGATGGCCAGCTGCATCGGCCATGTCTGATGATGAGGCAACAAATGCAATATCTTAGAAGTCTTTGATGGGCAAGACACTGAGAATGACGGACCCCTTCTCATCCTGTCCCTGCTTGTGTTGAACCCCACGATAAGTGTCGCTGGTGGGATTCAAAGGAACACAAATATATGGAGATCGAAAGTCCATTTGCTGTACAGGAATATAATAAGTACATGGGCGGAGTTGATCTGCTAGATATGCTCATCGAGCTATACCGGATCAACTTCAATTATTTGCTAGACCTTTTAATTGTCAAGTGCCTGCTGTTGTACCGAGGGTGCATGAGAGCAAAGAGAGCAGGAAAAACTTTATGATTTGTCGATTTCAAGATCGAGGTGGCAGAAGGTTTTGGCTGAACTCTAAGGTTAGTGGTACCCCAAGAGGAAGACCGAGCACTACCAGAGTGGAGGCCAGAGCTGGAGCCAGGGTAGGAGCTAGGGCAGGAGCGGAAGAAAAGAGAAACACAAGACCAAACCATGAGAACCCTCTTCTCATCCTGTCCCTGATTGTGTTGAACCCCACGATAAGGTCGCTGGGTGGATTCAAAGAGGAAAACAATAGATAGTGGTCGATCTAGCGAGAAAACATTATGCTGTACAGGGAATATAATAAGTAACCTGGCGAAGTTGAATCTGGCCAGATATGCTCAATCCGAGCTATACCGGATCAAACTTCATTATTTGCTAGAGCCTTTGCATTGTCAATGGACTGGTTGTTGTACCGGAGTGTGCATGAGAAAGCAAAGAGAGCTGGAAAAACCTTTATGCCATTTGTCGATTTCAAGATCGAGATGGCGGAGGTTTAACTGAACTCCTAAAGGTTAATGGTGGCCCCAAGAGGAAAGACCGAAGCACTACCAGAGTTCTGAGGCCAGAGTTGGAGCCAGGATAGGAGCTAGGGCAGGAGCCAAGCAAGAAAAGAGAAAACCAAGACCAAACCACGAATATGCTCCTGCAGAGTCTGTCAGGTATGACAACGTGTCTCACTGGCCAATGTTTACCAAGGAAAGGAAACAATGCAAACTTTGCATGAAACTCAAGACAAGTGCCATGTGCGAGAAATGCAAAGTTCATCAGTGCCTGGTCCCTCGGGAAAACAACACTATGTGTTTCGTTCAATACCACAAGCATTGAGTCTAGTCTTCCTCTATTACCCCCTTCCCCCTTTCCCCCCTGCTTTTAATCCTCCCATAAGAAAATTTATTTAATATAATTATGAATATATATATATATATATATATAGTACTATATATATAAATTTTATATATATTATGATGATTTTATATATATAATATATATATATTATATATATAATATATATTATATATATATACATAATATATAATATTTATATATATATATATATTATATATATATATATAATAATATATATATATATATATAGTAATATATATTAATATATAATTATTGAGAAGGTTATAAATTTTTTGTTTTTACTTTTCTATTACTTTTTTTACTTTTTATTTTAAGCTGGAATACACATTAGAGCTAATAGCGTATATATTTTTTTTCTTTTATAATAAATAAAATAGAAATATGCATAACTGTATTTATCTATACCTTATTTGCATGTTTTATTAGTAATTTTATATTATTTTATATGCAAATAATTACTACAGTGCCAAATATTAAAAATATACTGTTAAGTCCGGATGGGTCACGCCGTGACCCCTTTTTTTTTTTGGCACCTAATTATTATTTTTTGAACAAAAAAAGGTGCTAATGTGTTATTAGGGTCCTATTTACCTTATTTAAAAAAAAAAAAATTTAAATATATTTTTTCATAATTCAGGACTGAAAGGGTTAACTGAAGCGCACCCAGGCAACTCGAAGTTTGAAATAGTTTATTTCAAGAGAAAGGATTAATTTATCCTTTTTGTTAACTTTTAAATTAATACAAGCAATATTGTTAAATAATTAAACACCTTTTCCATTTTATAATGTTAATGGCAAAGATTGGCTAAGTTTATACTTAAATAAAACTTCACTTTTATAGCCGGAAGCTTTTACTAAGTTACTTGACACACCTCATAGGTTGAAGAATACTGTATTGTTACTGAGTCAATACTTTGAGACTTACTGAAAAACTGTATACTGTTTATTACTTTTATTATAATTAAGTAGTCATATGAATCTTTATTGTTGAGTCACACAACTCTTTACATACTGTGGCTTTCCGAGTAAGCAGTCACGTGACCCTCTATTCTTATTATTGAGTCAATAGTCACATGACTCACTCGAGTTTTATTATAATTTTAAACCTTTTATTGACGGCTTATATTTTAATTATTTTATATTTATTTAAATAAAGCTTTTAATATGCAATTTTAATGTCATTTTAAAGAAAATTATGACATACTCCGGGCAGAAGATTGTTTCAGAATAAGAAGCAATAATCTACCTTACTTTAGACGCGTGTTTATGCTCTTGTAAAATACTTAATATTAACTTAAATCTAACCTATTCTATCTTAAAATTACCCCAATTCCAATTTCCCATCACCAATCTTGTTACAAATCAGCAAGGTTAGCTTGCATAAACTGTCTTTGTTTCAAAGCAGCTTGACGTTGAGGTCTTTGCTTATTAGTTTCATTGGATTTGTTATCTTTATTTACACCAGAAGGGCCAGTCTTATTACCATTATCATTCTCATTATTTGATGTTACAGCATTTGTTACATTTGGCAAACCCCCCAAATTGAGCTCAAGAGGGTATAGGTTACATATAATATGCAACCCCACCTCACCAGAACCAGTTTTTAATTTTACTGTGCGGATTTTATTGTCATAACCCATTATCACTTCTAACACCCTTCCCAATTTCCAAAATGGGCGTGGTTTGTTTGAATCTTTAATAAGAACTACATCACCAACCTTGATTTTATCTGCCCATCTCCCTTGAAACAATTGTCTTGACTGTTCCCTTAGGCTCAAGAGATATTCTTCATGCCATTGTCTCCTAAAGTCCTCATACAGTTCATTTTGTTTAATGAGGGTTTGATCCAGTTTCTCTTTATTGGGGGCTTCACCCATTACATATTCAAATGAATCATAATTACTTTTAAATATTAAGTTAGTATTATACATTACTTTAAGAAAACAATTTGGTGTTATTGCCTCCAATTCAGACAAACTAGATCTATATGTGAGTGGTCGAGAATTAATTGCATTTTCTATATCAGAAAGGGTTGTCAAAAGTTCAAAATAAGTTACTTTGGTTTTACCAACAGCTTTATATAAACACTGCTTCATCACTTTTATTAAACGCTCCCAATGGCTGCCTTGCCATGGTGAAAAAAGATTTATTTTAACATGTTTTATTTGATTTTTAGAAAATTCTTCCTTAAATTCGTCAGAATTAAAAGATTCAGAAATTATTTTACCTCCCTTTGCAAAATACAAAGCATTGTCACTATAAACATAAGATGGTATACAAAATTTATTGCAAAAACGCTTAAATGCTAATAAAAAGTCTGTTGTATTCATTGATGGCAACAACTCAAAATGTACTGCTCTTATGTTAAGACATGTAAAGATAAGAACATACATTTTTTCTAATTGAGAAGTGTTATTGTTTTTGACAAACACATGAGATGTAAAATCTATGCCTGTATGTTGGTAAGGCTGAATTAAGTTCATGTGTGTTCTGGGCATGTCTGTAAAGCGTGGATACCTATAAGCGAGAGCATTATATTTTTTACATGTTATGCAATCTAGAAGAATGGATTTTACCGCTGCACGACCTTTTGGTATCCATATACCTTTACCTCTAATGTAATTGAGTGTTGTCCCAATGCCCAAGTGTTTTACTTGCTCATGGGCATATCTTATATACAAAGATGTGAAAGCATGATGTTTTCCCATTAACAGGGGATTAGCTTTTTCATAATTTATACTCAAAGATTTATTTATTCTACCTTTACTTCTCAAAAAACCTTCATCATCAATAAACAGATTCAAATTCAATACCAAAGGAGGAATATCAACATCCTTTAAGGGAGTTACTTTTACTTTTTGTTTGAATTCTTTGAGAAAGTTAATTTCAACAGGAAAAGAATTTACTTGATTTACTTTAATCCAATATTTTAAAGCTTCTTGATCAGGATCGACCTCACTTTTAATTTTACAGAGCCATTTAAAAAGCCATGATGTTATTCTCAAAACCTTACGGTAACAAGAGTATTTACTTAAATCTAAAATGCTTAAATTATTGTTATCTACAATATTTACATTAATCATAAGTTTTGGTAAAGACTCATGAGGAACACTTAACATGGGAAATTTTGGCCAGCTATCAAGATCATTAGATAGCCATACTGGACCATGATACCATAATGGAAGTACTTCTATATATTTCTTAAATGATAACCCTCTCGTTAAAAAATCCCCTGGGTTTTCACTAGTGTGTACATATTTATAATGAACATTAATTTTATAATTCTTAATGGTGGTATTAATAAGACCATCCAATTCATTAATTCTATTTTTAAGAAATTTACTTTTTACTTTTGTTTGCCTTGTGAGCAACCAACTCAATACTACTTGGGAGTCTACTGCTATATTTACAAAATCAAAATATATTTTATTATATGCTTCAAGAATGTTCGGCAAGCACTTTAAAGCCAGAATTACACCCATAAGCTCCAAAGATGGTATACTTAATTCTCTTGGCCTATTTGCAGGAGCAACCTTAGCTTTTGAAAATATATAAGAGCTTTTATTATCTTCACTCACTCCAAAACAAACAAATCCATATACACTGTCGGAGCTATCACAAAACAAATGAAGTCCATATTTAGTCCCTTCCAAAAGAGCCATTCTTGGAAAAGCTATTGTATGCAGTTGTTTACAATCATTACGGATTTTATACCATTCCTTTAAAATACTATCAGGCACTTGTTCATCCCAATTTATTTTCTGTTGCCATACTTGCCTCATTAGTAACTTACCCCTTACCATAATAGGAAGAGCAAAATTAATGGGATCAAAGAGTTTAGAAATTTCAGATAATAATTGTCTTTTAGTAGAAATGCACTCAAGATATTCAACCTCATTTATTGTAATACAATCAGTCTCTACATTAAAGCTATACCCCAAGACCTTTTCACAACAACTCGAGTGCTCCACAAAACAATTCTCTTGTTTAAATTTATCACGTAGCACACTCGAATTGCTGTTCCAGGACCTCAGGATAAAACCACCTTCAGCCATTCTTTCTTTACACTGATGATACAACTTTACAATCTCACTTTCATTCTGCATAGTGGTGAATATAAGATTATCAACATAAAAACCAGAAGAAAGTATTTCTGTACATTGATCTTTAGGATATTTTGAAGCATGATACTTCATAATATAGTGCAATATAAAAGGAGACGATGTAAATCCAAATATCAATGTAAGATACCTATATGCAACCAACTCATTGTTTTCAAACCATAGGAAGGTAAACCTGTTTTTGTCTACTTCCTCCTTTAATCTAATCATCAAAAAAGCCTGTTTGATGTCACTTATTATTACCGTACTATTTGTTCTGAACATCAATAGAAGTTTCAAAAGAGAACTCATCAAATCATAACCGCTGTACGCAGCCTCATTCAGGGATGGAAATGACTTGTTACTTTTTAGAGAACAATTAAATACAGGTCTTATTTTTGTAGTAACCTGCTCAGTTTGTCTAATTATTGGACGGTGTGGAATAAATTTATATTTGCAAACATCATTTTGATAAAAAAATCTATGTTAACCTTTTCAATGATATTATCTTTAATTTGATTTTCAAAAACATTATTATAATCATCAAGTAAATTATTAAGAGTTAACTTATTAAAAACTTTATGAGCTAAGTTTACTGAGATATTAAAATTAGAAGGAACCAAATCTACTTTATCATTATACCAAGGCAATTTAACATAATAATGATTGTCTCTAAATACTATATTCTGGTTAAACAACTGAACTTGGCACTGGTCTACAGTGCTCAAAATTTCCTCATCAGATTTTATTCCCAGAGATTCAAGACAAAATAAATTCTCCAACCCATTATCTATATCAGAGTTCAAAATATTTTCTAAAGGATTAAAATAGCTTTTGCAAGGCTCTAACACAAAATATACTTGCGTATTTAATCTATTATTATTTATAGGATTTATAGGAACAATGTCATTACTCATTATTTCTGATTCGGTTTTAACATAAGTGACAAAATTAGCTACTTTCAATTTCCTTCTTATTTCCACTAAATTTAAAACCTGATTTCTACTCAGAAAATTGTAAATATTACCAATAGGTATTAATTTGTTATTACCAATATCAATACATTTACCACTCATAAAAGGAATAGTTTCAAATGAAGGAAAAGAGTCAATTAAATCAATTCCTATCAATACATCAATACCTACATGACTATCAATATGTGTACTTTCATAATTACCATCTGCTAATTTTAAACCAGCTCTATGCATATTATTTACAACATCAGAAATGCCTTCTATTCTATAATTAATGTTTAAAAAATCATCAATAAGAAAAGGAATAAAAAATATCTTTTTAAATAATCTTACTCCAATCAAAGTTTGGTGAAACTGTTTTACTTTAGAGCCTATAAATGTTTTTACGTCATATTCAACAACAGGAAGCTCATTTATATTTGTTATTAATCTCTCAGCTGCCTCCCTAGAAATGTACGATCTACATGAGGCAGTATCAAGAAGACACCTAAAAGTTTTTTCATTGCCATTATGAACCATGTTTAATGTAACAGTAGGAAGAATATATTCATTTTCTATACTTTGTTGGAATGTAATACAATGATTATTAACCTTTGGAACGTCATCAGTCTTTCTACTATCACACAAAGGATATATGTGAGATCTGCTTCCACATTTACAAGCAAATCGCATTTTGTTTTCATTACCAAAACATTTACTTTGAGGATGGTTACCCGCACATTGCTCACAAATACCAAGTTCTTTAATACGATTTATTTTCTTTTCAAAGTTATCATACACAGGACAAAGACCTATTGAGTGGGGTCCTGTACACAGTTTACACCTCTTATTAAACTCTTTACCTTTTTCCGAAGTTACATTTTTAGTCTGGAAATTTTGTAATGAAGGTGTATCTATAGATTTATTGACTGATACTAATTTAGGATTTTCCCTTTGAGGTGTACTTTTACTTTTGGATTTATTAACTACAACCCTTTCAGTTGATGAGCTAGTACTAATCAAAGTCTTTATAATGTCCTGATAATTATCAAGGACATCATTAATATCAGGGTAATTATTATTAACTTTACGCACTAAATCTTTCAAAAATACTTTAGGAAGTTTTTTCACTACAATGTGTGACAATAGTCTACAACCCGAACTCTTTCTTATGGTAAAGTCCAAATCATGATTTTTTAATTCAAATATAATGGCTCTGATTCTATTTAAAGCCTTTTTTAATGAAATAAAATTTTTATCATATTTATTTTCTATATTTATTTCCATTATAGAACCAAACAGGTCATCAACAACTGCATTTATATCCATATATTCCTTTTTAAGCAACTCTATGGCTGTTTGAAAATTCTCAGGCACTATTGTTAGATGAGAAACAATACTTAGCGGGTAGTCTCGCAGGAAGCTGATTAGATACATGAGCTTAACCGAATCACTAAGCTTAGCATTATTTCCAATAAGATTCATAAATTGGTTATAAAAAGCATTAAAACTCACCTTTTCTACATTACCATCAAAATTAACACAAGTCATAACTAGTAATTTCATATTTGTTTTATTATAGTCAGAATTATTTAAAGCCTCCAAAAAGCTATCCATTGCATTAGGCTTTTCCTCTTTCTTTATTTGTTCTTCATAAGTTAATTTATTTACAAACTCATTAAACTCATTTAATTTATATTCTAACTCAAAAAAATATACAGTCTGATTTTCAATCTCAGAGTTAAAATCACTTTCTTCTTCAGTGTTATTTAAAATTTCCAGCATTTCTTCATCTACTTTTCTAATTCTGCGCATAATGTCAGATATTTCTTTTAATTGTACTTTACAAAATGTAAGACTAAGGGACTCATTAATTTTTAATTCACTTAATTTATTTAATATAATAGTCACTTTAGCCTTAAAACTAGCACGTAGTTTTTTAAGTTTATTGAAATTCTCCATTTTTAACAAAAATATGTTAATTCAAAATTCTTCTTACAAAAACCTTTATTCTTAAGTATAATATAATAATTATTAAATATAAAAGCTCTACTATTAGCGTAGGCTTCAAAAAAACAGTTTGCAATTTTTATTGAAAATTAGCCCTAAAGTGTCATATGTCTCATATAGGACTTTGAGCCAATTCTTAATTTTACACTTAAAAGAGCACAAACACGCATCACTATTAATAATACTAACATTTTTTGCAAATTATTTACACAAAGCCAACCTTATACCAGCAACAATTATAATTTCAACTAACAAATAATTAACGTTATCACTAAACGCCATTTCTGAAGATGATGAAACAAATTGACAATCGATTATAATCGATTTTCGATTAATCGATTTTTATTAAATGTAATTAATCTATTTTTAATTAATTAAAACTACCTCAAACATCGAGTAACTCTAATGCCTATCGATAATTTCACTTGCATATAATTATTTTTACTGCGCATCTGTTTACACGCATAAGTTTATTGCGTTTAAATTTCTTAGGTTAAAATTTAAAATTTTACCACTGAATACTAAATCAAGAATAACACCTTTCACCATAGAGCAAAACTGTTTTAAATGAAATAATTAAACTATTTCAAATGTTTCAAAAATGTCTGTTTCACTTTTGAATGCTAGTGGGTTCATTTTATTAATTACTCTATGATAAAAAATAAATTCTCTTATTTACCTTAATCTTCCTTGATGGTCTGAAGAATTCACGAATGTTTTTGCGTAGGAGGCCTCCTATAATAGCTTATACGTAATTTATTAATATACGAAGGCACTAATAAAGGTAGTAAATAATATAAATAACCTTTAACTGACGCGCACCCAGGCAACTCGAAGTTTGAAATAGTTTATTTCAAGAGAAAGGATTAATTTATCCTTTTTGTTAACTTTTAAATTAATACAAGCAATATTGTTAAATAATTAATGAAACACCTTTTCCATTTTATAATGTTAGTGGTAAATATTGGCTAAATTTATACTTAAAGTAAACTTCACTTTAATTGCTGGAAGCTGTTACTAAGTCACTTTACACACAACCTTTTTTCATTGAGGTTGAAGAATACTGTATTATTACCGAGTCAATACTTCGTGACATACTAAAATACTGTATACTGTTTATTAACTTTTATTATAATTAAGTAGTCATATGAATCTTTATTGTTGAGTCACACAACTCTTTACATACTGTGGCTTTCCGAGTAAGCAGTCACGTGACCCTCTATTCTTATTGGTCAATAGTCACATGGCTCAACGGCTTACTTAACATTATTTAAACCTTTATTGACGGCTTATATTTTAATTATTTTATATTTATTTAAATAAAGCTTTTAATATGCATTTTTAATGTCATTTTAAAGAAAATTATGACAATATATATATATATATATATATATATATATATATATATAACTTTCTTATATATATATATATATATATAATATATATATATATATATATATATATATAACAATATATATATATATATTAAGGGTTATACAAATTTTCAGGAGCCGGATGAGCCGAAATTGGAGAATCGACAAAATTTTCGCCGGCACAGAATTTGTCTTTATCCTATACCTCATATATATATATTTATATATATATATATATATATATATATATATATAACAACAAATATATATATATATATATATATATATATATAGACACTATATATATATATATATATATATGTATATATATATACCATGAGCTCAATCGGTGGAACGACAGAGCCTGGGCAAGGGCCCGGGTTCGATTCCTCTTCCAGATCTAGGTAGCAATTAACTAGAGGAGTTCCCCTTCCTTGAATAGGGCTATACCCGTGAAGTGCAAACTTTATATATATATATATATATATATATATATATATATATATATATATATATATATATATATATATATATATATACTATATGTGAAATGACTGTGTGTGTGTGTGTTCGCGCTCGCACTCGCACTCGTAGGACTCACCCAGGTACCTAAAGGAGCGACCATGATGGGTTGAAAATCCAATTCAGTTCTTTTAAGGCATGTCAAAAAAAATAAATAAAGTAAATATCGTACAGAATATTCAGCTCCTGAAGAATGGAAAGTATTGAGCTACTACTGTTGAAGTGGGACGATGCAGACAAGACAGAGGATAGCCCTTTAGAGGGTGTTAGGGACCATAATGTTTCAAATGGCGACGGCGGATGGAGTCCAGTTGAGAACAATCAGTGAAGTTGTGGTGAGTATGTTGATGGTTGTGGCTACGGCAAAATTGGAGGATAGAGGAGGGGGGTGCGAGAATCCCGTGACAATTAGTGGCTATGAATGATATTGGTGTGGCCAATACGGAGGGGTGAGAGGATCACCTCTGTAAGCGATTTCGTCGAGGAGAGGAAGATCACTCACCAATGTTAGGCTTTTTATTTCTAAGGCGTATTTGAGTTACGTATTTTATTCGAGTTGATTGTACAAACCGCCTCAAGTCCAATGTGTTGAAAGCAACCCCATACTCTCCAAGTAGAGCCAGATGCAGAGCCATTAACCTCTCTTCTTAGGGGAGAACTGTCAGTCTTCCACATCATCCTGGAGCTCTCAACTTGCTTTTCTTTCTTCTCCTAAGAGTAGTCAGAGGGACGTGAAACTTTCTTGAGGCTTCTCTAAGTCATACCATCTTTGATATAAAGTAGAGCCCTTATGACATCATCCTCTGTGTAATGGAATCTTTTGGTTCCTTCTTTTTTCTTGTAATTTCTGGGCATCTGTAATATAATATCGTAGAAATAAATTTTCTCAATTGCAATATTTGGTGTGTGAAACATTAGTATAAATGATTATGTGGATAAATTGCCATTTTATATATATATTATATATTTATATAGTATATATATATATATATATAGATGTACAATATATATATATACTATAATATATTATATATATATATATATTATAATATTATATGTTTTTATATCTATATATATACAATTACTATATATATATTAGGGATGTACCGAAACTAGCATTTTGTTCCGGAAAGTTCCGGTCCGGCCGGAACTTGGTTCTGGTCGGTATTTACCGTAACTTTCCACTTTTTTTCATTTGGTCTTTCTTAAAAAAAATTTTCCAATAATTGATTTGTATTTACTCAGTTATGAATTATGCATTTATAGAAATAATTGTATAGAAAATTGATATATTGTGAACAAATATCATGATAAATGGACCTCGACTTTGCTACTCGAAAACTTAATATGAAACAATATTTTGCAAGCTCGAACCGGTTCAGCTTTAATACTTCTAGAGCAGTGGTGCCCAACCTTTAGTCTATCGCGAGCAAATTAAGAATTTTAAAAAATTTAGGTCGACGCCACACATTAAATGCTAATTTAATAAGTCATTAATTTATATATAATACTATATATAATATATATATGTATAATATAATATTATATAGTATACTAGTATATATACTATATATAATTATATATTATTTATATTATATATATACTATATATATACTATATACTAGAGGACACCACGTTCACGGGCAGAGCCCTTTTCCAAAGGATGGGCGGCAAAACAAAAAAACAAAAAATGCAATGAAAAAGCAAAAAAACCAAAAAAGCGGCAAAATAAATCCTCATACACCCGCAGTCACCCTTGTCGTTAAAGCCCAAATTGCCCCTCAAGGTGGTGCGCAGAGCGAGACTTAGAAGCCAGAGCGAAGAGTTGACAACATCACTCAGGTTTAAAGTTTCTGTAAGGAATGCCACAAAACAAAACAGTCATGTGGCTGAACAGAACGGAGGGCACTCACAACGACGTTAAACCTTGAGTCTCTAATATTTACACAATACTCATGTAAGAGTAATTTACCTCTTGTTTTACGAGGGGCTGACGCGAGTGGTGAGGAATGTGGAGGTCGTCTGTAATAGCCTATAGAAAAGAAGATTGTCGGCCACCACATATTCACCTCGCTGAGAGAGGGTTCAAGGAAATTAGAAAAGTATTGGACCAGGTTTATTAGTGTCTCCTAGTCTTAGCCTCAACACTATCAAAAGGAGGTGGAACCGGATTCCACCCCCAAATGTGATAACAGTATTCCATACAAGGGCGAATAAGACTTATATAACTAGAAGTAGAAGAAAAATTCACGCAATCGTGAACAGAATTTCCCAGCTTCATTGAGGACCCATTTTGCAGCCGATTTGATATTGAGGTCTCAAGACAATTCACCTATTTACTGTTCCAGTCCAAGAAATACTTTATGTTTGTTTAACAGATTGAGACATTAGAGCCCGATTCGAAGGCGGGCATAGGAAGTTGAGAGGTGTTTTAGAGAGGGATATTGAGAAGAAGTTGAGTTTTTAAAGAGTTTTGAATTTCACAATATTGTGGTAATCCCACTGAAAGAATCTTCTGAGACCACATCGGCAGAATTGAAGTCGGAAAACTGTAGGAGAGAGGCAACCTAGATACAACGAGGGAGCACATTTTGAGAATGAGTCGGGAGGAATGGAGAGGTTGGACTCCAGGCCAGATAAGAGTTGAACAGGAGTAGAAGTCCAGCTGAGAAGACCGTTAAAGAAAAGTATTGAATAAACGGTTGCGCGAGATTAAAACAGAACGCTGGAGGATAAACCAACCAATTCAATCCAAAAAAGGAGAAGAGGTTGCTGGCCATCAACAGAGCTTGAAATGAGCACGATCTGAAAGAAATACTAGCAAGAGTAAGCAAAGCGAATAGGAAGGGAATCCAAAGGAAAGTTAGGCTTAGAGAGTTAGCGCATGCGCTGTCGATACCCTGGGTCAGAAAGCCTTAGAATGTCAAGCGTTACCACACAGACTCCCCCATAGTCCCTAAGGGCTAGAAGACCATAGATCAATGAATATATACTAGTAACAAAAGTATAGTATATAGTATATAGTATATAATACTATAGTATATATATATAGTATATATATCTATATATATACTATAATATATATACTATATAGTATAAGTATATATATACGTATCTATATATATATATTACTATATATAGTTAGTATATATATAGGTGAGTTCACGTTTGGCGCTCAGTGGGTTAAGGCTAGCTTTGGCTCGCCTTAAGAACAGGATTCCTCCTCTCAGTAGGGGTTCGAGTTCGGCCACGTGATACGGACTACAAAAATTTGTGCGGTTAGTAGAGATTGTTCTCGCAACTATTTACGTTATTTGCAGTTTTACTGGCATTTAGTGTATTACACTAATCTCACAAATACCCACAACCCAACATCCACACACACAACAACTACGCACCAACACAGTCAACAACAAAACACAAGCTCCTATCCACACAAACCCACTATCACTCTTCATCATGCATCTCACGGCAATATACGGAACACAAGCCAGCGTACCATAGACTTGTCTAGAATCCCAGCGCAACACACTTCGAGCCCCGGTGGCAAGCATTTCCGACTACGATCGCGCTGAAGCATGGGCGTGCTATCGCGGCCCCTTAAATATTCCGTGCACCTCTCCACTTGGTCAGAAACCCCATACACAATTACCTTCCTCTGACCAATCAACCTCATGGTAAGAGGATATGTGGTGTAATAATAATAAATTAAATAATATAAACTATATATATTAATATATATATATATATATACCTATATATATGTATGAAATATTATATAATTTCTAAAATCTATTCATGTTTAATAAAAGTGATAAATCCTGAATACGGCGAGTCGCGGCAACGATCTTGACGGTACGCGGCAGCAACATTGTTATGCCCGCGAGCTACGGGTTGTGGGCACGCACTGTCCTCTAGAGTCTAGACCTGGGGATGAATAAAATTTGTACAAGGGTATTATTCATTCTTATGATTTATTTTCGTATTATTATCCATACTTATTATTCCATCTCATTATTATTATTTATTATTACATTATTCACTATTTTATTATTATTATGTATTATATTATATTTAATTTTTGTTGCTTTTTCAAGCCTTCTAAATGTTATTCTGTCTACAGAAGAAATTCTCTTTAGTATATATCCTAGAATAAATTTAAAACTATTGATTTCAATACACACAGTACCAAGCTTTACGGTCCGCGTTTACACTTCGAATCTCTCC
>JABUQX010074181.1:10000-11400 GCA_015478945.1 Trachelipus rathkii | reverse complement strand
TTTTAACAATTATTTAATCAGAATTTAGAAATGCCACGTGCAAAAAGTCGTGTGACTACTTTTTAAGGAAATAAAAGGTTGCAAAGGCTCCCGCATAAAATATAACTTTTGTTGTGTAGACGTTGCAAAAACTAGTATTTATTGCTCATAATCTAGAACTAGGAAATTCTGAAAATTTGCCAACTGAGAGAGATGATTATGCTAAGGCAGCTAAGCTTAAGAGTCCTGTTACTGCCCTTGCTCCTTCACCACTGTCATTCTCACACGATACTTCATACGACTGAGATATCAGACTTATTAGTTATATCAAAATTAAATGTGGCTGATCACGCTGATGAGCCCAGTGATAATGAGCTTGACAGTAGTCACAGCACAGTAGTCAGTACTCAGTAGTGACTGGGATCTGGGGAGTGGGGACTAGTGATTAGTGAATCAAAAGTTGATATTCCAAAGCCAAATATTTAATTTAGTCATTCACTCATTCTCCTTCATTTACAATCTTGGTATAATTTTAATTTCAATATTTTTATTTCATTTGCATCCCTTAAGTCACTTTTGAGTTTTGTCATTCAGACTCATTCTATATAAATATAATATACATTAATATTTAAAAGTAAATTATAAATATGATTATATGATACAAACGTAAAATACATAGTTAAATTAGTAAGTAGAAGCCTACAAACAGCAGTCTGCAGGCTACAACCTACTGTAAATTGTAACGAAAACAATTGATAAAATATAAGAGAAAGATAGTTCTGCTATTTTATAAATCATAATGGAATATTTGTTTAATTTCAAGTATCCTTATATTTGAAAAATTAAAATACTCAAGTGAAATATCATATTAGCCTCTTTATATTTTTAAAAATAAAATTTTAAAAATAAAAAAAAAAAAAAAAAAAAAAAAAAAAAAAAAAAAAAAAAAAAAAATGAGAAAAAAAACATGTTTTTTCATGAAAAAAAAAAAACGATTTGAAAAAAACGGTTTTTTCTCCCAACCACCACCTTTACGACGCCTTCGTAGCACAATAGGTGCTGTATCTGCTCACGAGTATGTGTTGACATTGGTTAACTCCAGGCTTAGTTTGCTGTGGTGCTTCCTTCTTTCCCACCACCTCTGTTTTGTGGAATTCTCTTCCATCTTCTGTATTTCCTACTGAATTTAATCTCCTCACTTTAAAGCCTGCGTCTGTGCTCATATGCGTAATTTGCGCTAGAGGGTGAACTTTTGAGAGTACTACACCCCCTTCTTGAATAGGGGCTCTGCCCGTGAGTGGGGTGGTGACAACTGTAAAAAAAAATTCCTTGAATGGGGCCAGATATGTGGCAAATGAACTGAAATCTCCTATTCCCCCCATTCAAAAACATCATTCAGATTATCCCAGAAAAATTCGTAC
>JABUQX010074181.1:0-2500 GCA_015478945.1 Trachelipus rathkii | reverse complement strand
GATTTATTAATACGGTGTTATAAGATGTTTAGAAATCTACAATACCTTTAATATTCCTGCCAAATAGATTTTTCCTGTCATTTCTTTTACGCCAGAATTACGCGCAATTATATGAATAATCAACTCTGTTCATTCCTTTTTTTTTCTTTCATCTACCGATATTATTAAAAAATAAAGAAATCCACATCACCTTCAACCACTTTATAAAGCATAATTCATTGTATTCCACCTCATGTTTGTCCACCAATGGCTATAATATAATTGAGCGCATAAAGCACAAACATGTGAATAATAAATTATTATATTCTTAACCAAAAAAACACATTTCTAAATCTAATGGCCAAATAAACAATCATACCCATAATCAAACCTATGTAATCCTTACCTAACTAAATTTAACCTAACCTAACACAGACTAACCTAAGCCTAACCTAACTAACCGTAACCTAACCTAACCTAACTAAACCTAACCAAATAACCTAATTTAGCCAACCTAACCAGAAACCTAAACCATACGTCACATTAACCTACCTAACTAATAAAATTTCAAATTAAAAAAATAATGATTTATTACTAACTCCTTTACTTTCATTCACAATTACAAATATGGTTGACAAATATAATCCCTCTTGTTTTAATGTGAATGTAATTAAAAACCAAAGAAACATAAATAACAATAATTAAAATATTGAAGAACCATCTTGAACTTTTTTTTAGCACCCAATTCAACAGTTAGAATAATAAATAAAAATTGTAAAGAAAACTTAAAATATAAATAAAAATTAAAAAGAAAAGAATAAAAAATTTACGAGCTTCACCAATATCTGTAAAATGAAAACTATGTTCTCTTTCATTAGGGTAAATTTTACTTTTCATTATTGAACAAAACTTTCACCATAGATTTTAAAAAGAAATTGACATGACCCATATATACTATATAATATATATATATATATATATATATATATAATAATATATATATAAATATAATATATAATATATATATATATATATATAATAATATATAACACATAATATATCATATAGACTATGGTATACAGACTAAAAATAAAACAAGCCTGAAAAGTTTTCAACCCTGATTTATTATCAAAGAGAGTAATACAAAAATTCATTTTTTAAAGAAAAAATTAAAAAATAAAACAGTTTTCTTGTATGGGAGCGTTCACTTTTTTCATGAGAGAGATAATTATAGATAAGTAAATTAGAATAGTTATTAATAGAGATAAGACGATATATGATAAAGAGATGAGAGATGATAAATAGTAATAAGAAGGAATAGATTAGAAGATAAAAACTAAGAGAGAGTATAAACCGAATACCTTAAGATCCAAGGTGTAATAATATAAATACGAGATCGAGAGGTATAATGTACTTAAACAAGGGAAAGGGCGTTGTAAAAATAGCATGAAAGAAAAGCGTCCCTGCATGGGGCCGGCGCCATGCACAAACACAGAAAAGACGATGGGCAAACATAGGGTCGGCGAGTGCCACGCGTGGTGTGGGGTTCAGGGGTAAAAGGGAATACGCAGAGCAGCGTCTATGGTGGTGGGTGAGGTGGGCCATTAGTGGGACAAAAGCACGGAGGGAACAAGGCATAACACTAGGGAAGAACCAATGATGCACACGGCAGACAGACCGTAAGTATAGAAGCTGCCAGCAGGGTGTATACAACAATGGGTAGGTGATAGTGAGCTCATAGGGAAGCGAGTGAAAGGTCACGCACAAAACTAAAGGCATGAAAACCCCGGAGAAGAGATAGAAAACCCATGGGCAGAAATACCTCCACTATACGAAAAAAACTCGCCAGCAAACCAATCCAATGCCACAGAAGTGAGCACACAACCGGATAATGGAAAACTAAATAACCAAAAAAACAAAAAAGAACCCTAACCTAACCTAACCTTAACCTAACCTAAACCTAAACCGACACCTGACCAAACCGTAAGGTAACCCGTAAACACCAAACCTGAATAACCAATCGAAGCCGTAACCTTAACCTAACCGGTAACCAACCTAAAACCTAACTCGAACTAACCGTAAACCTAACCTTTAACCTAACCTACCTGTAAGCCAACGGACTAACCTAACCTACCGTAACCTAACCTACCTAACCGAACAACCGAACAACCAACCTAATGCAATGTCCATAACACCAACCTTTACCAACACACAAACCACAACTACCACATAACACACCACACACAAACACAAAAATTGGTAACTATTTTAAAGAGTGTGGTTACATATTTGTATTGTACATTCATTGACACCCTGGTTCTGTCTGATAGTATTAATATCACGAATATAGGTGCGAAAAAACTAATATAAAGAAAAAGGAACCTCGTTGAAGTCACCAGACGATACCACCCACCGAGAGATAAAGAATAATACGACAATGTGAGCGTACTAGAGCGCTAGTTGACAATTGACACATAGATTGAAACATAGGAGTATTGTCGTGCATATCTTCTTGTATAGC
>JABUQX010074180.1:35000-57272 GCA_015478945.1 Trachelipus rathkii | reverse complement strand
AAAAAATAGGGTTGAAGATTAACATTTTCTAGTGTTAACCATAACATCGAATTTTAACAAAGCCCTATATAATTTACTTCCATAACAATATCATACCCGTTTTCGATGCAACCATCTACAGATGCTGAACACCAAATGTTCATCGTGTTTGTAAAGCGACGCAGGGTTTGACCTCAAGTAAGCTTGCTGCTGTTGCTGTCTGTGTGTGCGGCGAATGCAGAGTGCTCGTGCTGCGGCTGCGTGCCCGGTCATAGAAGCTATTGTAGGTGTGAATATATACCTACATTGCTTAACAACGAAGGTGCCCGGCGGTGATCGAAATATAGCAGTAGAAAAAAAAAGAATCTAGTTGACCTTACATCGGGCCCCCGGTAACCAGGCGGGATAATGACACCCTTCAGCCTCCAAATCTAGGCGACGTAACATAGCTAAAAAAAAAACTACTGATAATCAACACTAAATTGAAAAACCAATAATTAATCTTTAGAGAATCACTGAGCAAAACTTTAACCTTTACGAAAAAGTACAAATAAAACAGTTAAAAGTTAACAAAATTAAAAAAAAAAGTTAAATAACAAATGTTCAAGCGAGTGAAGGTACGAATAAGGTTTATCCTATATGTACAACGGAGCACAGAAAAATAATGTATAATACCAGGATTGATTTTATTAATGCCATTCTTAAACAATGAGCAGGATTTGCTGTTAGTTTTATTTCCTAACAGTATTACTTAGGTATTCAATGTAACTGTAAACCACCTAAACCTAATCACTGCCTATAAACATAACGTAACTCTACTTACATCATAATCATTAGTACTATATAATAATAAAATCTATGATATTCTGTGCTAAAGATATTTAAATATTTATACTAAACTATTTACTATAAATTGAAATTACATTTGAAAATCTATGAGTGTATTCTGTGTAAAGATATTTAAATATAATTACATATAAACATACTACGCTATAGGGTTATATTATATCACCTAGGTACCTAACTATATACTAACTCATACTAGTATATATAGTATATAATATAATAAAGTTACCAGAACAAATGTTTACAGTATAATTAATTAATTATATATTACATATAATATAAATGATATCTTTTTGAGACAAATGATAACTGTACCAAACTAGATATATCAGGGTATATATAATATCGCACAGGTAGAACTATGCCAAAAAGAAGCACCACAGAATTGAATTGTAGCCATCTAAGTGAAGACAATTTAGGATCTCAAATCGTTAAGCGTTGCCAGAACCCACTATTTAAATTGTGACCAAGGTCGTATACGCTTAATTATTTATTCATATGTATGTGGTTATTTTTATTTTTTTATTTTTTGGGGGACTTTTTGTAAATTTCAAATTACTCTTGATTCCAAAAATGTCTTCCTATTTTAGAAAGTTGATTTTAGTAGTTTAAGTTTAAGCATATGTGTGTCGCCTAATCTAGAGGTTGGCCCCTTTTGTAATCATATATATACTATATTATAGTAATAGCTTTTATACCTATATTATTAATAATATATAATATAATATATACTACTATATAGAGATATATATAATATACTTATATATATATATATTATATATTATATTATAAAATCAATAATAGTTGGTAGATGGCCCACAAAATTTTAAACAAATCAAGGTTCTCATCAACGACTATAACCATGACACAACTTTAAGCTTGCGATTACGTTTGTCGTAATATCGAACCCGAATAAGATGGATTAAATGACCCTAGAAATACCGAAGTCGCCTTTTCCCTTCAACTGCCGGACTCACGCCGCACACTCAAGTGACAAACACACACAGGCTCCATTATGAGCTCAAATCAATTAATTAATGTAGTATCATAATATACAAGTATATATATAAACGTATAAATATACTATATACTATATATAATATACCTATAATAAGATACTATAGTATACTAATATTTATATTATTATATAGTATATACGGTATATTAATACATATAATAGATAGCGGGTATTATGAGTAGTATTACTATAGATTATATAATAGATTAGTATATAGTATATAGATATATATATATTAAGATCTATATATATATATAGGTAATAGATAAGGCTAATTATTATATATATAGTATATATATAATATATACTATATAGTATAATAATCTAATATATTATTATAGGTCATATATATAATATAAATATACTAATTATACATACATATACATATATATATTATCATACTACTATATATTATAATCAAGGTAGTAAAAAACTAATAACATATATATAATACTAAGTATACAGCTATATAGATAGTAACTATCAATATATATACTATTATTATATATATACGTATATCAATATAATATATAATATACTCTAGTATATTAAGTATACATATATACCTATAATATGAATAAATGGCCCGGCAATATACCATTCACCGAAACCCCCGCGTTAAATATATGACGAAAGTGATAGAAAATGTGGTCATATTGGTAACAGGATAAATTCACCAAAATATTCGCGTGTACATCTAGCAATTGTAGAAATATACGTGAAAATGTGTTCTCCAGAGAAGGTATAAAAATGTAATTTACACTTTGTTAGTGTGACAAACATTCGGGTCTCATTCGCGCTTCCTATTGGAATAATATAAGTTAAAAAGTGTCCCACCGTGTAATCATGCTTAATTTTCTTGTATCTTGACATTATTTCAACTTGTGCCAACTATGAACAAATAGGCATTGGATAGGTACTTTTAAAATATCTCTGGAATAACACATTATCAGGCTGTTATAGAGCAACATAAACAGTTTCCCTAGTGTATGATAATGCCTTTTGTTTAATAAAGATTTCCCAACTTTTCTACAAGTTGTAGCTTCGAATTAATTGATATGGGCAGGACATAAACTTTAAGTTGTGAATGCCATTCTTGGAATGTATAGAATATTCAGCGATTTAGTGCTTTTCTGTATATTACCTCGGAATTATTACAGATGTATTGTTATGTCAAGCTGAAGTATATGCTAGTAATAATGCAAAGTGCTGTGTAACAAGAGAATAAGGAACAAATATAAAAAGCACAATTTAAATGGTAGTTATGCAGGTCCAAGGGATATTCACTAATGCCAACGTTGGTCAACATTGCATCATTGCAGTATTTAGCAAAAACGCCCAAACAAGAATTCCTCAAATCAGATAGGGCGCGTAAGCTCTCCATGTAACTTTTAAATGTTTATTGCGTTGCCATGGCTCATGATACGTATTTATTATCCCCTTTTCCCCTTTAACAATCCGAGAAATCATCTCCATCAACTCATCGAAATATCCCTTAAACTATATTTATCTTATCATAGTATAAAAATTAAAGCTCCTAAGCACCTAAAGCAGAATCCCTTAAATACTATTTAAATACTAAATTTAACGGTTAACACGTAGTCTGACCCCTTATTTTATATTTCCATTCTAAATAAGTTCAATTTATTATTCCATTACAGGTTTTTGCCGGCCCGGCGTGCAATTTTATGATTCTGGACGCATTTGCTTTTGATACATGTTTATTGCTATCCGATTCTCATGTGCTGAACTGCCAACTCATTGCTTTCGGCGCCTGCCTCCTATTAACTTTTCATGGGGCGTGATGTCCCCTTGCTATTTTGAAGACAAACAATCTTGCTTGCAAAAGTAAACCATTCGATCCCATTGACCTGACCTCCACAGCAGTCCACATAGCCAACAACCACATAAATCACAAAAACCCGTCGGGCTTAAATGACAGTATTGCGGTCTCTATATACACCATATGTACCAACCATGTTAAGATAAGTTGAAGTTTGTTATTTTCTTGTATATGTGAATTGCCGAAACGACACTACTTGTCATAACACTAGAATCGATCGTAAAAAGCACACATGTATTCACTTCAGCACGGAGTCATAAATTGAGTCTCTAAAACCCACTAGAATTTCACGTCCATGCATCGAGATAAATTACGACTACGCAAGAAGGGTAAATCACCTTGTGCTCAACCAATACTTATTCCACACCCTTAGTTCATTTATAAACTGAGCCCGATTCCGATTTCGTATTTCGCACTACTTTAACCCAACGCATACTACGCCACATATAAATGAGGGAGATTTCATGCCCCTCACTTACAAGCGACTTCCATGTGTCACCCAAAATAACTGGTACAACTAGTTAATTTTCTCCGTGGTAACTATTTACCGGTTCAGGTGAGAGCAACACTTACTCCAAGACCTGAAAAATAGGCTGGAACCCCGTGTTTACTTGACTTATTCATTATTTTCGTTACCATAAATTTTACCAAACTTTATACCATGTATGTGAGTGTCACGTTCTTTAATAAAGTTTAATACTTTTAATATCTACTTAATAGCTTATCCTTATGAAGATTATTACTTCCTATTCAGGTGATAAAACTAACTGCCATCATGTTAATGATGTTTTATATAATATATAATGAAGCGATACAATATATCTTGAGAATATCTTTATATAAGTATTTACACATTATCTTAAGTGTTCCCGACCCATCCATTCGTTTTATAAATGAACAACCACATAATCACCGACTGACCTGTTATTACACAAACAACATCAAACCAAGTGTGCACCTTTTCGTGAGCATAGATAATGGTGTCTGATGACTTTGATGGAACCACCGCTAGAGAAGATTGCAGTCAGTCAGTATTGCCTCCCAAAGGAAACAGAACCCATTGGTGTGCAAACAAGGACTAGGCTCAAAGATTACAATTAAAATGGCGCACAAGAGTCGTTAAGTTTCCTCTAATTACATTCCCCTTTTGCTTCTCCCCTTACTTCTGTTACTATAATAATTATACGCCGGATTGAACGGTAATGTCCATTAAATAGTTCCAAATATAAAATACTTTTTGAAGACAAACCTTTCGGAGATCCAGATAATACACTAAGTGTCTGCAACTCCAATTTGGTTTAGCTTCCACAATCATATAAATAGTTCGTTCCATAACATCCCTCTTCCTTGGACGCCAGCACACATCTATATCCACCGTGCGTCTCCCGGTTCTAACACTCATAAAGCCCAACAGTTGAAAGTGGACGCCGCTTCAGAACAGGGAACACGCTGTATGTCTCTCAGTTCGCGAAAGCGTGCGCATTCTTCAATTACTTAACGGAATTCATTCATCGTAATCTGAACTTTAATTTCTGGTTTGTTCTCAAAACCAATATTCGCTTATCTTTTTAAGGAAATTGGGCCTCAAGAAGAAGGTGTCGTTAATCCTCTCTTAACAACACCCACTACAACTTATCCCACTGCGCTGGCCGCCCGGCCCTACTACCAATTCCCGACTACAAGACTCACTGCTCGGCGTCAGGATAATTGGGCGTTCCGGAGGACTGGGTATGGCGTGTGGGCAATGGTGTTCCGAAATAAAATTAAAAATACAAAATAATGAAAAGACACTACATAACACAAACGAGGAGCAGGTGATGCGCCTATGAATCACAAACCTCGGAGCTCACAAATAATTTTTACATCCCTACATCATAGAAAGAATGACTAAAACTCTCACAGAGTGTGGAAAATCCAACATAACCCCCTAGAAAAGGCCACATAGTTTGGCAAGGTCCCTTAAATCCAATATCATCGGACCAGCAATATCACGTCCAAACCGCACATGAGGAATGATAATTTAGAATACCACCACCACAGGGGGGGTCGACCTCATAAAGCCTGAAGAAAACCCCCTCGTTGTCGAACACACACTTACTGTGACCACGTAAATGGAGAAACCTCCCTAAATTGAGACAAGAATAACATGCGCTTTCAAACCCACCACTCACCAGAAATAGGCAATAATCCTCCAGAAGATGGAGAAGAATACGTCAGGAATGAAAATATAACCAAGTCTGATTCAAACTCCCTGACCGTTTAGAATAATGAGTGGACCTTGTATTGACCCTAATATCCATACGATCTAGGAAAAGCTGACATCAAATCATTTTAGACTGTTGCAAAAGGAAAAGGAAGCTGGAAAGCTATAGCCACATACAAAATTAATGAATCACCGTCTCCAGTCGTAGAAATTAATCCCTCGTTGAAGGCCAAAGAAAACTCTGCGACCATATCCACACAAGTCCTCTCCTTTGAATCTCACAAATTTCGTCCTCCTATGAGAAGAGAATTGACTTCCAGTCAATGCCCCGGCGGTCCGATACTCATTCATAGATCCGCTAGGTAGAGAAATACAATAATGTAAGATCTTGCAATTGTCCCAGAGAAATGACAAGTCACCCTAGAAACCTCGTCCACCCAAAACAAAGGGCAGGTAAGGAATAATAATCATAGCTTTTACAACAAGACCTCAAAAGATTACACCACCAGCCTGCGGATGGAATGACTCTAATATCTAGAAACATACTTCAACCTCAAATAGGATTACCCATTTACACAATCTCCACATACTGAACTGTACCGTTAAGGGTAATAACGACTTAGGGACGCATCAACGAGAGTAACTAATAACCCGACACGATGAAAACAGTTCCCGGATTATTCTCTGGCAACACGTAGCTGTGAGTTAGAATAGAGCACCATCCCTTAGAGGAGACACTACAGAACACGGCGAATCATCTTACTCTTATTCCCCCGTTGACCACTTGAATCGCGACCGACTGCAAAATCTCAGCTATGGCACTCTCAGCTAATTAAGTACCTTCAATCCATCCAACACACACGCCTCAAAGGCAGTACCAAGACACTAACAACGATTTGCGGAGTGAAGAAGAAAGCACCTCCGATGTTCTCGCCCAGATACCCATGAGGACGTGTTACTCAGGTCCGAGCAAATTCCAAGAAGACGGCAAAAATCTGTTGAAGCACGCTATCTTCACGAATTTCATCTATGTTCCATGGACTACTAAAAGTGTCATCGAAAAAGTGAAGGTCTAGCATCGTGATCACATGGGTTCAGATATAGATCACATGGGGTAATGACCCGCTGGACACAATATGTCGTTCCTGTCGCATAATTGGGAAGTATATGGTCGAAAACAGGCAATTAATTGTTCAGACCTAAATCACATACACTCCGCAAACTAGACACAGGTCATCAATGAGCATCAGACTTAGAAAACTTGGCGGCAGCTGGAGAATGTACGTTTCGCCACAAGCTGCTATAAGCTGATCCTCCGCAAGCAATTCGGATTACGTGACGTCATTTCTACACGTCCCAACGACTGACCACTGGCTAATAGCATGTAATGGTTCATACCACTAATATCATGAGAAGCAACCGTCGAAAACGAGTATCCGTTTGGCGAGGCGCGGCGTATCACTCAGGCTCGTCGAGACCCTAAGGAATCATCGGCGGACATGTAACGCCTCTCTCGTCCTTCGGAACGAACCTTAAAAGCGACAAACGCTGGGCATTATTAATGGATACTTCTGATATTGCGATAAAAACAGTTGAGTCCCTTTTGAGTTTATGCTCTATTATATTAAATTTGTAGTACGTTCCGCACCGGATATCTGAAAAGACGAAGTTGTGTATCCGTAATTTTAAATATAATAACAAGAAAATAAAGGGCAAAGTACACAGAGACCCAACCCAACACACCGACGCTCTCAATGGGGAAAAGAATCGTGAGCATATGTAAGCAGACACTCTTTAGCTCAGAAAGCTGCCGACAATACGAGCTTCAACATATTCACCAATTATTCCACTTCATACTCATAAGTTTCATCTAAACTCCAATACATATCAGTTATGCAATAGAGGACCAGTTCCTCCAAAGCAAATCTAGGTCATAGTCACAAACTTACCATCCAGAGATGAGAATCTAACGAACTACGACAATTCACACCGAGTCAAGGTCCTGAAATAACAAGATATATTATTAAATACTCATGTACCCCGAACTGAGATATGCGAAACAGTTACAGGGATAGGAAAAGCTACTATCGGGCCCGCCCCCTCTAAAGACGACGCCCGTCGACATGCGAGTGCCACGTTCCAGTCACGCGACCGCTCAGTTCGAAATCGTGATCTAAAGTGAAAAGGGTCGTCCATGGTAATAATGGTATGCGCTATCTTCTCTTCCTTCCGCGAAACTGATCACCGTGAGTAATACGTCGACGACGATCCATAAGCGACCTACAACCGACTCCTTCCTGCGCTGACACCCATCTATTATAACCCGAGGATGACAGAAATAGTCATTTCGTCGTGCAATTAACAAATCGCTAGCAAGAAGAAAGGGACACCCAGTATTGAGGGATTGCCTACCAAAAATACTTGGGAAAATTCTCGTAGCTAACGTGTTAAGAAGAAAAGTGGGCACGGATTCAGAGAAAATCCCGAATGTCCAGGTTCCACCGCCGCAATTGTTCTCAACAGTCATCGCCACAACCACTTTCCCAGAGCATCATTCACTTGACGCCGGTTACTGTGGCGCCGCCTCCCCGCACTCTATGGATATGGCACGGTGCCACCTCATAGGACAACACTACCTAAGCAGTATAGCATCAGAAGATACAAACTAACCCGCTTCATACCAGCACAAATAAGTAAATGCCCGTGGCACACCATTCCTGTTCCAAAGTTTCCTCTTAGCCGAACCCCCATATCCAAGAAGAGTATACTCAGCTCAGCGGTGGTCCCACAATCGAGGGAAAGCCCCACAAAGGGACTAACACGAGGCGTTAGTCCTTGGATCCTATGTGATTGCTTGTTCAAAGTCAAAAAAATTTAGCAAAGGTCATTAGTAAGAGAGATCCGGCATGAAGCAATGTTCAGCCCGACCTTTAAACCAATTAGGCCTCCCCAGGATTGAAGGTCAAACCTGTGGGAGAGGGACATTTAACGAGGACGGGAACGTCTCCAGGAATTTACTTGACCATATGGATAGAAAGAACTGAAACTCCTCTTTACGTTACCATCATACGAAAAAGAGAAATGTGCGGAACAATATCTTCGCACCTGGAGAAACCCCTGCTCGTAACCCGAAAAGAAAGGTTTAGCTGGCTTCTCCTGTCGTCTGATCGCGATGGACCTTACGTACGAGAGCTCTAGCGTCATTTACATATAGCCCAATTTGTAACAAAAGCGTAGATATTGCAGTCCCCATAGTAGTGATAACCCGTGATACCTTAGATGATTTAGTACCCCCTCCTGGAATCAACTGTCTTGTAGACAGCGAGAAATATAATAGCGCAGTATATAATTTTACTTAATATAAAGTGTCGGTGAGGTAGTATACTCGAGGTACTGCTTGGTGGCACTGAAAGAGTGATTCATTAAAGAAAATCCGCCCTTCCCTATCCTTAACCAAGTGGCGGGGGACCAAAAAAAGAATGTGGCGCACTGCAAAAAGAAATCAAGTGACGTTCAATGCAAAGAAGGAGTCGTGAAATAAATACCCAATCTCCCATCTATGTGAAATTACAGCTGATAAAATTCCTCCCATAGGTGTGGCTGAAGGTTACATTCCATTCACTCTCACGCAATATATTTCAATCCGTTGAGCGTCGCCATGGCCATTCCTGTCCAAACAAAAATCTAATATGGTAGACCAATCAGTTAATATTGGGAAAACGCCAAAAAGCCCTTGAGAGACTAAATCACGTCGTTGCGCTCAGTTATAATAACCTTCAACTCTATAGATCATATTTGAATATCTGGCGAGTGGAAATCAAGGTGCCGGAATTAGTCCCGTGGTAGCAATAGATTGGCAGTCAAACGAAAAGTACTGATCCCACGTTCAACACCAGGACATCCCAATAATGAAGAGGGCAGGAGTTGAAGCGTTATGCAATATGAAAGCCCAATGTTTGAGATACAACGTCATAATACGTTATAGAGATACAACTTCATGAATCGTCCATGTATATAAGTCGTTCTCATTTAAGGTTTCAGAAAATGTTCCATATTTGTCAACTTGTATATAAGATCGTTCTCATCTTTCATTTTATGGAAGTACGACAAAAAAGTAGGCGTCATGGATTATATATTAATGGGATGTGTGATGCACGTAATACCTTTACCTCTTACTAAAAACTGAAGTAAACAGAAAAAGAGTGGCACTGACTGGTACTGATTATCCCTTAAGACTGTACCTCCATGGCAGCAATCAGAATTGTCCTTGTATATAAGTCGTTCTCATTTTCATTTTATGAGAAGTACGAAGCAATGTCTGTTAAATAAAACAGTAAAATGGAAGTTTAATGATACTGTTTTCCTCAGAGACCGAAATAAGAAATGAAACAAATGGGAAGAATTGAATAAAGGGTTAGATGAAATTAAACCAGAACTGGGGAACATGGGCAAAAGAGAAAAAAATATTTTTTTTGGTGGATCCGGAACAAAAAAAAATTTTTGGGTAGGTTTGAATCAAAAAATATTTTTTTTAGGTGGACTAGGTATAAAAATATTTTCAGGGTGAACTAAAAAAAAAGAAGAATATATATACTTTTTTGGGGTGGACCTGGAACAATAATATTTTTGAGTGGAATCAGTCTAAAAAATATTTTTTTGAGTGAACACGTTGCAGAAAAATTTTTTGGATGGACCCAGGTCAACTTTTTTTTTGAGGTGGACTCGGAGCCAGATATTAATTTTTTTTTCACTATAAGACAAAAGAGTTAAAATCCGAAATCTCATGATTTAAAAATGGTGAAGCTAGATCTGGAGCCGGAGCCGGAGCCGGAAAATTTAAATATAGTTCAACCTGAGTCATCGCCGGTTATTTTAAAATAATGAGCCGTAGCTGGAGTAGGACAAAAATCTACCTGCTCGCAGCTGGAGCTTCAATTGAAAATCTATTGTCTTTCCATTATGCTTTCATTTGCTTAGCAAAAGTAACTCCTTTTCTTTTGCTTAAATTCTCTAGTTGAATGTCTTAAATTTCTAAGAAATTTAAAGAAATTAATTAAGTCCTTTTCTTTTGTTTAAATTCTCTATTTGAATCTTATATTTCTAAGAAATTTTAAGAAAATAATTAAGTCCTTTTCTTATGCTTAAATTCTCTAGTTGAAGGTCTTAAATTTCTAAGAAATTTTAAAAAAATAATTAAGTCCTATTCTTTTGCTTAAATTATCTAATTGAATGTCTTAAATTTCTAAGAAATTTTAAGAAAATAATTAAGTCTTTTTTTTGGCTTAGATTCTCTAGTTGAATGTCTTAAATTTCTAAGAAATTTTAAGAAAATAATTGTCCTTTTCTTTTGCTTAAATTCTCTAGTTGAATGTCTTAAATTTCTAAGAAATTTTAAGAAAATAATTATATATTAGTTGAATATCTTAAACTTCTAAGAAGTTTTAAAGAAATAATTAAGTCCTATTCTTTTGCTTAAATTCTCTAGTTGAATGTCTTAAATTTCTAAGAAATTTTAAGAAAATAATTATTTTTTAGTTGAATATCTTAAACTTCTAAGAAGTTTTAAAGAAATAATTAAGTCCTATTCTTTTGCTTAAATTCTCTAGTTGAATGTCTTAAATTTCTAAGAAATTTTAAGAAAATAATTATATATTAGTTGAATATCTTAAACTTCTAAGAAGTTTTAAAGAAATAATTAAGTCCTATTCTTTTGCTTAAATTCTCTAGTTGAATGTCTTAAATTTCTAAGAAATTTTAAGAAAATAATTATATATTAGTTGAATATCTTAAACTTCTAAGAAGTTTTAAAGAAATAATTAAGTCCTATTCTTTTGCTTAAATTCTCTAGTTGAATGTCTTAAATTTCTAAGAAATTTTAAGAAAATAATTATATATTAGTTGAATATCTTAAACTTCTAAGAAGTTTTAAAGAAATAATTAAGTCCTATTCTTTTGCTTAAATTCTCTAGTTGAATGTCTTAAATTTCTAAGAAATTTTAAGAAAATAATTATATATTAGTTGAATATCTTAAACTTCTAAGAAGTTTTAAAGAAATAATTAAGTCCTATTCTTTTGCTTAAATTCTCTAGTTGAATGTCTTAAATTTCTAAGAAATTTTAAGAAAATAATTATATATTAGTTGAATATCTTAAACTTCTAAGAAGTTTTAAAGAAATAATTAAGTCCTATTCTTTTGCTTAAATTCTCTAGTTGAATGTCTTAAATTTCTAAGAAATTTTAAGAAAATAATTATATATTAGTTGAATATCTTAAACTTCTAAGAAGTTTTAAAGAAATAATTAAGTCCTATTCTTTTGCTTAAATTCTCTAGTTGAATGTCTTAAATTTCTAAGAAATTTTAAGAAAATAATTATATATTAGTTGAATATCTTAAACTTCTAAGAAGTTTTAAAGAAATAATTAAGTCCTATTCTTTTGCTTAAATTCTCTAGTTGAATGTCTTAAATTTCTAAGAAATTTTAAGAAAATAATTATATATTAGTTGAATATCTTAAACTTCTAAGAAATTTTAAGAAAATAATTAAGTCCTTTTCTTTTGCTTAAATTCTCTAGTTGAATGTCTTAAATTTCTAAGAAATTTTAAGAAAATAATTATATATTAGTTGAATATCTTAAACTTCTAAGAAGTTTTAAAGAAATAATTAAGTCCTATTCTTTTGCTTAAATTCTCTAGTTGAATGTCTTAAATTTCTAAGAAATTTTAAGAAAATAATTATATATTAGTTGAATATCTTAAACTTCTAAGAAGTTTTAAAGAAATAATTAAGTCCTATTCTTTTGCTTAAATTCTCTAGTTGAATGTCTTAAATTTCTAAGAAATTTTAAGAAAATAATTATATATTAGTTGAATATCTTAAACTTCTAAGAAGTTTTAAAGAAATAATTAAGTCCTATTCTTTTGCTTAAATTCTCTAGTTGAATGTCTTAAATTTCTAAGAAATTTTAAGAAAATAATTATTTTTTAATTAAACTCTTCTTATAAAGCGATTATGTGAGAATATTTAGTCAATTATTTTCTTTAAATACCTCAATATATCGAGGATCACGGTTTCGATTCGTAAAGAGAAACTCCTTATTGAAGTCTAGGAGTTAGAATGTTCTGATGAGCCTTCAGAACGCCAATGCATACTGCAGTAGTCCAGCTGCTTTTCCTCTGTAGGTCACTTGTGGTTCGTGCAATTTAGAACATATTTAATTATTCACTGATCCCATTTGTTTTGCTGGACGCCTGAAAGACCTACCCACTACGCAATACCCTAACGACTTTCAATGGGGTTTACTTAGAGGACATCCAACGATCCTTACTATAAAGCTTTTATATAGCAAGCCCACCCCAAACACCCCCCTCATTTGCCTCAATGCTACTATGTCTATAAAACATTATTATTACAAATTTTTAAAAGTGAGCAGCAAACATGGAATAATGTTTTTATATCTATCCCACTACTTCTCCTTATATTATCACTATTATTGCAGACTTTTTTCCGTATTAATGACTATCGAAATAACTATATGATTGTTCATCTATTGCTTGGTTTTGTCATTGTGGTTTTTTTTTTATATTTTAGCACTTTTTTTTATATCAATTGACCGCATAGTATATTTTTGTACTCTTTTGCACCCCACAAACCAGTTTACGTTATACATGAAAGATTATTCACAACACAAATAGAATTTTACACAGGACAGAATCTTTTAAAATATTCTGTGCAGATATCTTATTCAAAGAAGACGAAAACTTCTGGGAAGAAACTTTCCCTTTTTTTAGATTTCAAATTCTTTTTATACTTCATATGAGTAAAATCTAGATTTTCGAACCCACCTGGTGGAGTGGCTATTAATTATTTTATAACTATTAACTTTCTAGTGACCCAAACACCTCTTCCTTGATAACAGCCCTAAACATCGTACTAAATACAGTGTTCGAAGCATCAAACTGCGGCCGAGCGACCCGCATTTGACTTGCAGCAACACACACTAACACATGAACGGCTTATACCACAAGGGACAACACTCTAACTACACTGGATTATTTTTATGTATACATAAGATCATTCATATAGTACATATGACCTTTAGCAGCTATTAACACTGATCACTAATATTATATTACTTACTATATATATTACTATAACTATTCTTTTAACTAATTCGGAACTTTCCTTTATAAAATTTAAGTAGTTGAACCCGTATTTTTGATTAGTAACCTCAAATTACATTAGCTGTCTCTTTTATTTATGAATGGACCGGTTATACACTCCTAACATATAATTTAATTAATATTATATATATATATTTATATATATATATATATATTATATATATAATATATATATATTAAGTATATATATATATATTATAATATATATATTAATTAATTAATATAGTTATTATCTAATATATATATAATATATATATATAATATTAATAATATATATACTTTATTAAACTAGGGGGTATTTTATTATAAGATTAATATTTAATACTTAGTAATTAATATATATAATTATATATATATATATATAGCTATGGTAGACTTAAGTTAGTCTATAAGCTATAACATATATGTAATGATCGATAGCAACTAAGAGTCAGCACCATACAGTTAAATAATAACATTATTATATAATTTAGGTATTATTATATTATTATTTATTTAGGTAGTAAATTATTGTATAGTATAATAATAAAATATAGATAATAAATTTATATATTAAGATATTGAGCAGTTTTTTTTATGAATTTTTTTTTTTAATATTTTTTTTATATTTTATTTATTTTAGCGAAAATATTGATAAAATATTATAATTAAAATAAAAATTAATTTATTACAGACTTATTATAATTAATATATATATACTATACACTATTACTCTAATATACTATCAACAAATTAATATTTATAGGGGGACTCGAGCTCAGACGAGGTTGGGACAGGGAGGGAGAAGACGAGTCGCCCCCCCCCCCCATTTAACGTGTTATTATTCCATTCTACCGGGTCAGTCCGGCAACCCGCTATTAGGATGGCTGGATATTCGGGTCGTTAGGCTGACTCACGAACGAGATCTCCGCTGGGAACCTCCCGCTGAAAATCCCTTCCCTCCGGGGCGTCACATCCTTACTCGCGCCGGTTTATTCTAGGGTAGCTGACCGGTCTAAGTGGGTATCCCTAGTTTGAAGGACCTCGGGAGAGTATAATGATCGGAACCCACGCGGCAGACCACATATGCCTTTATGTCTATAAGAAAATAAAAGCACTAATATAAGGGGTATTGTTGCGTTATCTCTTTTCGCCCCTCTTTAAATTCCATGGTCTTTTTCGCGTGTTATTTTCTTAAAAGGTATTAATCTAAAAGCTATAAGTGGAATCACGCATAAGGCTATAAAACCACTCGAGGCAAAGATGGGCAGAGAAAATCCAGGGTGATTTTCATGCTAGAGAACTACGAAAGTGAAGTTTAGGTTATAGCACATTATTTTCTTAGGTTATTATGGGCGCGTTGGCTTCGAAGCCCAGCCTTAAAGATTTTGGGTTTCTTTTAAATCCTAATTTTCTTATTTTCCTCCAAGGAACTTGAAGGTAAAAATGGGAGAAGAGGAGGGAGGTGAGTGAACAGACACAATTAAAGTGACGAGGAAATTAATATACATTGTTAAGGAAAAAAGAAGACTGTCATAAATATAAGGATCCATAAATGTACTTAAAGTATAAATCTATATAAATGACAAGTTCAAATATTAACTGCTGAGCTTGAACTATCCAAATATGAAAAACATAGGAATTGGTTTTTTATTAATTGTAAATGATGCATCATAATTCGTTGGATAGGCATGTTTTCTCAAAGCTCGGAATCGTTAACATGTAATGATCATTCGCACTAATTATCTTAAGAAGCACTTTTGAGTCTGACTTGACTAACTATTAACGTATCAACCAAAGTGGGTTAGCGGTGTTTGCGAGTTGCGGTGAACGTATTGAGCGTTAGGTGCGGTTGCGTGATTAACGGGTAGCGTACATATTTAGGTTTTATAACTAGCTACTTAGCCTATACGTACTACCCACATATTGGTGCTGAGTTTTAGTGGGGCGGATTTTGCAATTTTATAATAATTAACGAGTAGTTAGCCGTATTGTGGTTGACTTTAGTTAGTTGCATTGGTAATGCACTTGCCCTGGTGTGCCTGAAGCGGATGCGTGGTACAGATAATCCGGGCTCTATATATACCAATCTAACTATATAAAAGGTATTATTGAGCTAACCCACGAGAAGCAACAAGAAATACAGAGAACATAAAAGACAATTTTAAAAAGGAGCAAAGAAACATAAATAGTAAAAGAGTTTTATGAAAGTGAGTTAGATATATATAACGTTTAATTATCCATTAGTTACAGGCAAGTAAACATGAGACCTATTGAATAGCATGTCGCAACTACAAACTGCCCGTTAATTAATTTTACCAAACCAGCAATCAATAATAATCCGAATTTTATTCACAATCCAGACATATTGCTGAAAAAAAAACTTAAACTATATTGGAAGCAGTTTGTCTATTATAAAAGATGAGAGCAAATCAAATGGGTAAAAACTGAGATACAATTTGAGGTGATTGGCAAATTTGCAGCAAAAAATATTATCACTGATTGTGTTAACGAGAGAAAATAAACTAGTATCACGTTGGCCGTGAAAATAAAGGATTATTGTATATACAGACACTAAACATGAAATCTGAAAAGCTAAAGCTGTCATTAAGATAAAATGCAAACAAATTACTGCAATGTACTTTTTCAGAAAAACCTTACGAGGAGGTAATTAACACACAAGCCTAACAGAGAAGTAATTAAGCTAATGAGAAAGGAATAACCAATAGAGTTTAAGCGTAAACTCTTACACCGTACTACGCTAGATAACCTAATAAACTCCCTTTAAAGCTCTCACCGTGACCCTAACCTGAGTTAGAAACCTGTAACTAATTAACCATAACAAACAAAACACTAACTATTGTTACCATATAATAGGGAAGTGATAAACAGATTTAAATTTTTTGAATATTATAGAGAGATATATAATGAAAATTTTAAATAATGGGGAGTTGGCCTAATAATTGTGGAAGAAGCCGAGGTGTTACTGAATAAACAAGAAATTCACGTCTAATATTTTTCTTTTTCGTTAAATTATTTATTTAGGGAGATAGAAACTGGTTTTTACTACATTTTAATAATTTAAATAAGTACAATGTGTTCCAGCTGTTATTTGGTATACAGAGGTATTATAAGAAATTTCCCAACTGCTTTGCACAAAGGGTTATCTAAGATTGTTATTCTTTTAATCGCGAGCATAGTAGTTCGGGTTCCCAGAACGTCTTAAAAGTTCAGGGGCGGTCTTCTTTTTCGTGCCATTTTGTCGAGGCAGGAGGAACTTACGAGACTTGGGTAAAACGGATTTATGGATATATAGAATAGTATTATATAGACTATACTTTTATATTTATTCATCACCCTCATTTATACCGGGTAAAGAGAGGTCTTACCCACGGTAAAACCTACCCTGCTTATCTTTGTGATATTTAATACATTAAATTATATAATTTATTATAATTAATTATGGGAGTTAGTGTTATTCAGCGAGTTAGGTTCCTCCGCCCCTATTCACACCTTTATACAATAGGGTTAATAGGTATTAAAATTATACAGCTCTATATACGTGTTACCGGCCTAGTATACTTGTTGTTCCCCGTCGGCTGCGAGTCACCCTCATTGCTATTATTATATTATTATATTAGATTATATATTTAATGCGTGTTTTCAAATAATATATTATATATATATAATATAATATAATATTATATATAATAAATTATATAATAGTATTATATTAATATATTACTATATATTAATAATTAGTTATATATATATAGTACTATATATATTATTATTACTTAATTATATTATGTAATATAAATTTATATATTTAATTATTATATTATTATATATATTAATTATATATATATAATTATTATAATATAATTATATAATGGTAGACAACTATACTTATAATTGCAACTCGAATTCTAATAACCAACAAACGAAGAGCAAAATTGGTCCTTCTTTACTTTATATGACGAGCCTAAAGGATAAGAGGATGAGAAGGGGAAGGGGGTAAAGTAGAGGGAGAGGAGGGAGGGGGAGGATGAAGGGGGGGAGAACAAGTCTTTGGCAACTACGCATTTCTTAGCGATTGGGGGAGCATTATAAAAGAGGACAAAACTTTAACACTTTGTAGTAAACAAATTGGTGATTAATAATTTTAAAATTAAATAATTATTATTGTATATATCTAGTTTTTTTTTTTTTTTTTTTTTTGTTTATAGTAAGGCCAAATATGTATTGCCTCTCACATAATTATTATATATATATAAAATAATATATATATATATATAATATATATACATTAATTATATCACGAATATAAACATGTTTAAAATATAGGATAAAAATTAAGGCCAATATATTTATTATATATTATTATTATTTTATTATTATTTATTTATATTTAAAATATTATTATATATATATAATATATATTTATTTTTTATGCCATATTTGTTTAATTAAAACTTATTATTATATAATCTTTTTATTATATATTGAAAAGATTAATTTTGTGTTTTGTTTTAGCTAAATATAAAACGGCAGTAATTGAAAACTTTCGTGGACTTTACCATCAGATTTGCGTTATTTTGTTTTGTGAGTTGTATTAGTTTAATGGAGAATACAAACGTTGAATCAAAGTCATAATATGATATTAATAATTAATATATATATATAATATATAATATGCTTTATTTTATATTTTATTATAAAAGTTAAACCAAGTTTTATTATTATATATAACATACTAAATATAATAAGAATAATAATTTTAACACGCATAGTGAATTCCTCACTAACAAATTATATAGATATTATATTTACGTACTTTATTTCCCTGTGCTATTTATTGATTAATGTATCTTTGTTTATGAGAAGATAAGTTAGTTCAGGAAACATTATTTATGAGATAATGATAATTCCATTTGGTGGTCTTATAAAAAGCTTATGTTACATTTCAGCCTATGTTAATTATTATAATAATTATTATAATAAAGATTAAATATTAATAATATAAATTATATATACAATAAATTATATATTATATGTTATTATATATATATATATATATTAAATATAATATCATTACATATAATATAATATATAGTTAATTAATATATAATATAATAATTATAAATATATTATAATTATATATTTATATTATATAATATATATATGTATACAGGTTAATAATATATATATAATTTACAAAGATATTATGATTTTTAAAATTATCTATTTATTCTTTGCACATAAATACTACTCTTTATATAGTATTAATATTAATTATATTATAATAATATTAATTATATAATAAATATAGTATATTAAATATGGTAATAAAATATTATAATATATATATAAATATATATATATTATAATTATATATATAATATATAGTATATATTAATATAAATATATATGATTGGATTGAAAATGGAATACACATATTATTAAAGGAGACAGGGGATAATTAAAACTTATTTTAGCAATGGGGAATTTAATATTATTTATATTCATTTATTGGAACAATTGGATTAAGCAAAAGTAATCTTTTATAGACAATAACGTGACCCGATGACTTATGTGAGCGTGGAAAGTCACTTGTTGATCAATGGTACTTAGTGAAGCGTGTCACTCGTGAATACGTGCTAGCGAATTCTACACGTCATTTACTTCCGAAGTTAACCACGGTCTATCTCGAAAAGTTACCTAACTCCACATCATAAGTTAAGCCATGCTCACAGGCTATCCACGCTCACTAAATGCACGTGTCACTTGTTTATTGATCAATGAGAGAGATACTTTTGCTAACGCCCCCCCCCCCCCCACGCCCCTACAATATTGTACTAATAGTATAAATAATAATAATAATTATTAGTCTAAATAAAAAAGTTATTTATATTCACCTTGATCCACCTGAAGAAGTGTCTTAGTTCAATTTCGTAAATCTACAATTATATATATATAATATATATATATATATATAATATATATATATAATAATATATTATAATATTAAGATACATAAATAATTATTATATATTTATAAGTACACAGAATAGGCATATATATTATAATATATTATATTAATATATATATTATATATGCATATAATATATATATATATATATATATATATATATATTATAATAATTATATTATATATATATATATATATATATTATTATATTAATATTAATAATATATATATATATATATAATATATATACATAATATCACATTATCTGGAATATAAGGGCATAAATAAGTTATAATTTAAGTCGCATCATAAACGTATATTAATATATATTAATAATTATTATATTATTTAAATATATATTTAATTAATATATAAAATAGTGATATATTATAAGGAGAGAGAGAGAGAGATGATATATATTATAATATATATATTAATTAAATATATATATATATAAATATATATAATATTATATATATATATATATACTATATAGTTATATTATTTATATATATTAATAAAATATCTATCGTTAGCATATAGAAAGAGAGAGTAATGACCCTGTATATGTATTAAGTATAGAGTGATGATAAGTAAGTAAAGTATATAAGAGTATAATATAATATATGAATGAGTATAGTAAATATATATATATATAGAATATAAGATAATTATGAAGATAGTAAGTAATATATAATATGAGATATTCTTCCGTTTGCTTACTAATAAGAAGCAAAAAAATAAAAAGAAAAACAAGGAAACTTGGCTAATAAGATGATAAAAATACCAAAATATACATAGAAGTTATAAGATAGATACTTGAAGTAGAGAGAAGTATATATAGTAGAACGAGGATGCTAATATTATAGAAAATAATTCATAAAATAATTATATATATATATATATTATTCTTAATGTATTATAAATATTTTTATAGTAGTAATATATTATATATAAATTAACTTATTATTGACATTATAATAATCATTAATAATATATAATTATTATAAATATATATATAATTATATTTCATTCAATATGGCAAATTATTGAAAAAGGAAAATATTCAAAAAAATATAGTAAAACGTAACAAATTCAAATATTTTAATTTAAATTAAAATAATATTTAAACGTATAAGCAAATATTGATTTAGGCCTGAAACAAGTTTTAAAAGGGTCTCTTTTATAATTGGGTCCCAAGAAAATTTCAGGGCACAAGGAGGGATGCATGTTAGGCTATATTTTCTAAAGCATCTGTTTCTCCCGCATTACCATCCTCCCCTCCTGTCCTCCTCTCCTCCTCGATTCTCTCCGGTTTCTCTTTTTATCCTGGTCGGGGTCTCATTAAAGGTTATACACGAGAAAGGGACAATTTTCGGGCTCTTGGGTATGGGGTTTGGTTAGATTCCGAAGTGAAGTGTTGTTAGCCTTAATATGATACTTAATATAATAAATATATATATAATAAATATAAATGAATAAAGGCTTTATAGGTATATATATATATATATAATATATAATATATACTTATATTATTATTATTTAACAAGTTTATAATAATATAATTTAATGTAAAAATAAATATATATATTATATATTAATATTAAACCTTTAAATATTTAAAGCTATATCCGAATGATGATAATTATTAAATTATATATAAATATATTTATGTCATATTATTATATATTATATGTAATGATATTATTATTTAAATATTTTATTATTATTATATTAATTTATTTATATGATGTTTATATATATTGTACCAGTTAAGTAGTAAGGTATGAGGTATACCTATTCGAGTACCGTCCTCATACCACTATCACATCTATATAGTACTATATTATAGCTTCTATTACTAATTATAATACGTATATATATATCATTATATCCCTTCAGCATTATTATTAATACCATCGCGTACTGACTAAAAGGTGTGGAGTTAGACTATATATATACATACTGCGATTTACTCGAATGTCTAATATTAATTGTCTCTTCTTTACTCCAGACTTCTCGCTGTCTTCATATAAAAAAGGCTGACCAGGATGTGGCGTGGCACAGGAGATGCTATTGGTCTATAAGTTGAATTAAAAAAATCTATATATAATGGACAACCTTGTGGGGGGATTACCTCTCAAATACGGCTGGACATTTTAATTTTAATCGAACTGCTAAAACATTCAGTAAAGAAAAATTGGATATTTCTTGTTTATGCCTCTCACA
>JABUQX010074180.1:5000-30000 GCA_015478945.1 Trachelipus rathkii | reverse complement strand
GTTCAACTCTGTTAATTTAATTTTAGAAATTTTCCCACTTCTCTAAGACCCCTCGTCTACATCATTATCAATTAACCTAAATTTCTATATATGATATATATATATATATATATATAAATAAATATTATATTATAATATAATAATATATAATATATATATATTAATATATATATATAATAATATATTATCATTAATTATATATCATATATATACATATATTATATGAATTATGATATAAGTATAATATGCGCTATTTATTTTTCCATTCTGTATATGTAAGGGGTACCCTTAAGAGGGCGGACCACTTAACCCTCATGTACACACCATACATAAGCTCTATATAAGAACGCCCTTACTGTGGTAAGGCGCGAACTATAATAGATTTTAAATTAACCATATTGAGAACAGGTGATTTAAAATAACTAGATGCGGGGCTCCTCACCCTAGGGAGGATAACCGGCATTGAGAAAGTCGGGTTCCTGTGATGAACATCGGTATAGTGAGGTGGACACTATGGAGTGCCCTTTTAATTAATAATTCCTAGTAAATTGATTATTTCAATATTATTATAAATATTAGTTTGTTTTATTAAATTTTATCAAATTAAATAAATTGCCCAAGTGAGAATATCTCTCTCTCTCTCTCACTCTCTCTCTCTCTCTCTCTCTTACTTCTCTCTCTCTCATCTCTCTTCTATGTCTCTCTCTCTCTCTCTATACTCTCATCTCTCTCTCTCTCTCTTATAACATATCAGATTTAAATTACGTGTAAAATAAAACAATAAGAAAATTCTCCACGTTGATTACTCCACAGTGATCTTAAACCTTGCTCAAGTGAGTTTACCTCTACAGTAACTGATAAATAGTAGTATATTATATAATATTAATAATATATATTAATATATATATATATATAATATAATTAATTTATAAAATATAATATATTATATAAATATATATATATATATTAAATATATATTAATATATATTATCAGTCAAATTTGTAGAAAACGTGTACTGTGGACTATATGAGGATATAGTCAACCGACCTCAAAGGATTAAGCGTAAAACCAAGAACCTCCTATAAGTTTCGCTGTATCACAAACTAGGTATAAAATTGAAATTATTTAGGTTTATAGTTAGCGTTAGTTAAGTTAGGTTTAGATTAGGTTAGGTTAGGTTTTAGAGTTAGGTTAGGTTAGGTTATATTAAGTACCCTGTTCAACAAGATACAGGTCACAAGTAATAATTTGCCAATATATATATATATATAATAATATATTTTTCTTAATTCATCTCTCACATCACATAGTCTAGTATTTTTATATTATTATAATATTAATAAATTCAATATATATATATATATATATATAAATATATATATATTAGTTAATATTAATATATATATATATATATTATATATAGATATATATATATATTAATGAGTGGTAGTTTGGGAAAACAATAAAGGAAGTTGTGTTCCAGACATTATACCAAAGTGATGTAAATCAGAAAATAATTGAGACATAGCGGTTAAAATCTGATGGGTATAGAGTAAGTTGACAAAGAAAGGATGAGAACATGTACACAGAAAAATCACAAAAACGTTTCTCTCAAGGAGGAAATACTCGCTAGAGAGTTGCAGAAGAGAAGTGTCCGTTGTAAAGTCGTGATGGTGTAAGAGAATGATAATTACCAATCTGTGGGGAAAGGCTTGGAAGAGATTGAGAGAGTTGGTAGGTAAAAGTTGTAAACAAAGTCGAAAAATATATATATATATATATAGTAGTGTGCGTGTGTATGTGGTGTGTGGTGTGGTTGTGAATAAAAATCACCCGAGAAAAAGAATTGGTAGAGAGCTTAAGCAAGTCGATAAAAAATACCTAAGCAGTCCGCCTTATATTAAGAAGGACAGTGTGTGTTAGTAGTGTGTGTGTTATGTGATTATTGATGTGTGTGTGTGTTAGTATGTAGTGTGTAGTGTGTTGGAGAGCAGTATGTGTGAAACAACCCCAGATATGTAAGCATACTACTTACAATAACTAAAGGTATAAGTACAATATAATAATACAGATATCAATGAATTAAACATAGGGTGGTGAAAAGGAAGTTTACAAAGGCTCCCTAAGAACACGCCAACTTCCTTATGAGGCTTGTTTAGAAAAGATTAAGTATTTAGTTATATTTTTTATTATAATATTAATGTCACGGAAAAAGAAAATAGCCAAGAAAATGATAATTATTAGGTGACATGACGGAATGTTCTGAGTGTTGATGTTGTGAAGATATTCATAGCTAGTTAATAGATGATAGATAACTTTTTATTTGAGAGGCCAATTTATGCAAAGTAGCATAATTGTACCTTGCACCAATTGACTCTAAAGTTAGATGATCAAGAAAAGAACCAGAGATGGTCAATTGTTCACAAGAGCAAATCCTATTCATTCGAATAATTTGGTTAAATGATGGGTGGACTCCTAGAATTCGGAGGGAGTAATGAGGGTGTGAGGAATATCATCGGGCTACGTTAAATAGGATATTTCATTATTTGTTTGATACATTAAAATTATACGTTTATTTTTAATTCTAAATTTATTAAAGATTGTTGGTATTCAAACTATTTATCGGCTCAATTTGTGGAGGCGTTAACAAATGAAGACATTTTCATATTAAAGTAGGATATAAATCGATATAAAAGTAAGTTGTAATAAAGGTTTCCCTAGAATTATAGTTATTTTAATGGTAGGACAGAATGCCATCTCTAAAGGAAGATCTTAACCAAGAAGAGAGATTCGCTACATACTATTCTTATCAATAGTACTTTATGTTTGCTAATTTGTGCCCAATTGACTCTAAAATAATGGAGAGGTAAGTTTTCAGGTTACCTGAACTTTTTAACAGAAACGATTATGTTCATTGTACTTCCTTATAAAATCTATGTATTATTTGTTCGTTGACTTTTGTAAGTTACTTGACTCGATCATTTATTTTGACCAAAATTAGCATTTCTTTGGTATCTTTCTATCCATATGTTTAAACTTTAAACTTCATTTGTTTGGAGAATGCTTGTAAAATCCTTTTCAGAAATTTGTCAAAAATACATTCCCCAATTTTCTAACTTCTTATTTCATTATGGTCATCTGCGTAATTTTTAGAACTATTTAGCCTACAATTCATTAACATTAAAATCAAGGTCCTTCAAGTTTCAAAATAATTAGTGGTAATTTAGATGCATCCGTTATTGAAGATGAGTGTAAATTGATGTTTGATTTGAAAACTCCCATTCTTGAAGATATTTCAGTCTCCTTCGATCTTAAACTTACAAGTCAAGATCTCTCCTCTTCTCTTGATTTTTCATATGGCACACAAAAATCCAGATTATTGCTAAAAGGCAGTATGATAGATTTTAAAAATATGACTGCAAGTTTCAATGGTCAAAGTCCATTTTTGCCTGTAATAAATGTCACATCTTCCCTACAGATTAGCAGTACTAGTATGACTATCGAAATCAAAGGTAATTACAATGAACAGAAATTACTACTTCACGGTAACTGCGAAATGTATATTGAAAATCAAGAAAAAGTTTGTAAATTGACAGTTAAATTTACTACTTCAGATTATAAAATAATTGATGGTAATTATAACCATAGAGTAAAGTTTGATAAATTTGAATCTGACATTGAGTTATCGTCATACTTTTTATCTAATCAATCCATTAAAGGACATATTGAAGGCAGGATTTTGTTTCCATTATCTAGAATTTTAATTGGTTATGTCTCAGGGCCTAATTTCACTGGGAGAATAAACATTAATCATAAAGTTTCCGGTGGGAAGATAAGTACAAAAGGTAGTGTTGAGTTTAATAACTTTAAAATTAATATCAATATTGGTAGTAAAATCGATGTTATAAGCAAAGAAGGAAACTTAAATCTTCAGATGGAATCAAGCTGGCAACCAATTGATTATGTGAAGGTATTTATTAAGCATGTAAAGAAAGGCACATTGAGAGAGACTCACGTCACACTCAGCAGAAATGAAAGTAGCTTCAAAATTTATCACATATTTTCCTATAAAGATCACTTGAATTGGTCAAATTACCTGAAAGTTAATGATGTATTTAGTCTGAAAAATGAATTCGAATTTGAAAACAGCGTAGTGACGCATGTTTCTTCCACATCTTGGGTGGATAAGACTATTCGCTTCAAGTTCCAAAACATTTTTGGAGATAAATTAAATATTGTAGCATTGCTGGATACACCTTGGACTTCACATCTTCAGATGACTCTATCGCAATACGCATCAATAACTGAATAGGAGTTAAGTAGATATAGCGTTAATTAATTTTGAATATAGGTAGTGGCATAGAAAAATATTATATGTATGAAAAGTACATAATGAATATTTTGATCAAATTATAAATTCATTATATATATATATATATATATCTTATTATATACAAAATACTCAGCAACATAATTCATTTATAATCTGAAACCTGAGCTTGAGAGGTTAGAATTTGACTATACAAAATGAAGGATAGGGTATTATTATAAGTAATATGATGAGGCCTCACACATTCTCGAGACATTATCACGAGAGAGTACTGTGCGCTTCTGAATGAAATACATATTATATTATGGTGCATATCTATCAATAGAAATAAGAGGGATACTTACTTCATGCTAGGTTCATAACCTTCAATTTAAATATAAAACTATAGAGATACCCTTCTTATGACAAATTATTTACGCCCCCTATCACATAATTTTATGGTGTATTTTTTCGATAAAGAAATTTATATTGAATTTGAAAATTTAACGAAATTCTCTCAGGAACTCAGGAACTTAAAATGAGTGGAAATCAAAACAGTGGAACAATATCCTCAATAACTTACAGCTCATTATTCTTCAAGGAACCTATCAAAAATGTTGTTACTTACAAACTATCCGACGATTTCAAGCAAATTGTTTTGGATACAGTAGTTGAGAACAAACCTTTCCAACTCGATGCATCTCTTTACCCAAGTAAATTTGAATTAAAATCTACCTCACTGTCCACATTAGGGCAATAACAGTGAATAACTAACTATATGATATAATAACTGGTGACAGCAGTGGGGGTGCGAGAGTGCTGAGGAATTTGAATATAGAGAGAGATATGTTCATCTTAAGTTAGATCTCTACGTATGACATCGAATCTATTTTGCTTCTCTACATCGCTCATATATGCAAAACTAGGCACATCTCTCTCAGGATAGTTATTTGGTACTGACTAAACGATAAACTCTTGAGTATATATCCGAGTGCAAGATATGAGCCATGATGCTTACTCCTAAGCATGTGGATAGATTTTGAGTACATGAAATAAGAATCGAAATATCTTATAAGCCACTCTAATTGTTGTACGCATATCGTGATATATTCATATTATCTTCTATCCCTATATAAATATTACACTCGGAGAAGAAAACTGTCAACAGTAGTCTACCGTAAGAATCATTCTAATGACGCAACTCAGCTCACGAAGATATACTACAAATATTATTAGCGCTGGTAATCCAACTTTCTAACAGTTGGATATCCGCAAGATGAATTCATCATCACTACATGCTCACAAGAGCACTATATCGAGAATAATATAAGAGACTCATATATCCGATTTAGATATTGCACACAGAGCTACTTCAACGCGCACTAAATGTCTGAAGAGCCAAATGAGATATATATAAAAGTGTAGAATTATTGTCAGATTAATACACTCTCATGCTGTCAGGCTGGATGATTTTAGATGTAATAGAGTGCATTCATATGCAATCTCCATGGGAGAAGCAATATAAGTTAGTAAGGAAGATCTCCATATTTATATGGCTACTAGTTATGCAAATTACTTGCTTGAAGAGAGAGGCAGAACATACACATAGTATAGCATGATAGTATGGCCTCTAGAACAAGATGACACTCTCAAACATATATGTGCCAATCATGTGAGCTCGTCACACAAGCACCAACAAGGATTCATCACTGAAAATATTATTACTCAGTTATAGGTTCGTATCTGAATAAGCGAGCACTGACACACACAATTATGCCATGGATCAAAGTGTTGAGCTTATCTCGCTCGAGTTCAGCATAGTCTCAATATTTGAGAGAGGGTCGAGAGATAAGCTAATGAAGAGAGTCCATTTATAGCAGCGCGTCTCTTCTAAAGCACGCGTAATGAACTATGATAGTATGACGCAAGACCGGCGCAGATTAACTCGACTGGTACAGTCTGGAGATGCGAGTAGATGGGAGAAAGAGATTGATCTAGCAGATTTTCAACGATACTCTACCCTCCAACTCGGAACTAAAATTAACACAATATAGATGTGAACAGTAATATCAAGAAATATGTTCTCTAACACGAGCGAGATATAATAAAGTATTCTTGAAATAATCGCAGTTGCTGCACCGGATTCCCAACGATTAAATGAAAACAACTGTCTCAATATTCTTCTGGTATGGTATCTATAGCGAGTGATACGTTGTAAGCTTGTAATCCAATTATAAAGTAACACATAGACTTACTCTCTCTGAACATACGACATCGGATACGAAACTATTAAGACACATATAGAAATATGTCAATTCTATTACAATTTTGAATTGAATCATCTATGTAGAAGAGAGGAGAGTATCCGACAATATTGACTGTTGATAGTGTCACATACTAAGACGCTTCGCGTAGAGAATATATTATCTATAAACTCACTAGACTCCACTCACAATATTATTATCATAGCGAAAAACATCAGGATTCTGAGAGTCTTTAATATCTAAATTTTTCCCCTATAATTTGATATAGTAGATATACACTGTGAGATATACTATACATATATATCCTTCATATGATTTGGAAAGGAATAAACCAAATATATTTATGTTACTCTTTAATACTTTTTACTTGATTAGATAATACTAATATATTAGAAGGTAGAAATAATAGCTAGTTAGAATACTCAAATATTGCAATTGGATATATTCAAACTACTTATTATCAGAAATATTACGAAGATTCTTAATTTATAGTAAATAATATTTATCATATGGAGTCAAAAATTGAGTTTTGATGAATACTACATTTTTTATGGAAATATCATAAAAGGAGAGGCAAATTATATAGATTTGAAGGAAAATACTTATGTTTAAATAAAAGAAATATGGATACTAAGCTAGAATCTTTAATGACTCAATCTACTATTTTATTTTGAATATCTTAAGTTGTAAATGGAGAATATTACTAAAAGATATCAAATTAGTTTTATATAAATTTTATAAAACGTAGGATTCATAACGAACTCATAGATATTTTCAGTTAGTATATGTTATAATAGTTAACGCAAACATATCGACATTTGTGAAAAATTAGACACTCCATATTGAAGATTTACTCTTACATTGGCTCTTGTAGGATGAGATATATGATATATAAATCATATATAGATTCTGTATAGTGGTAATATATAATATATATACAATTCATAGATAACAAAGATGTACATTACGATATGATAAGTGGCTTTGAGCTCAGTAAATATACCAAATATATTTAAAATAGGTTAATTTAATTTAATAGAAATTAGAATATGTTTAATGTAAAACTTACTTTAATTTTTTATTCGATTTATTTATTATATAAAATGGAAGAAAAAGGAAGCCGGTTTTGAATATGAAAATAATACAGCAGAAAAATAAAATACTTATGTGAAAGTGATGTTGGAACAGTCTAAATCATGGATTTAATATTTATAATATATATATACTTACTACTTCCTGTAGTATAGAGGTTAAATACGGTTTTATGAGTACATAGTTATTATATGAGACTAAATAGTTCTATTCCTAGAAACTGAACACTGAGCATTTACTTACTATACATTAATTATAAAAAAATTATACATAAAGAATAATATTTCTGCTGGGAATCAAGTAAGTACAACCGGTGCATTATATACGTATGAAACGAAGTATCATAAATATAAAGTATTCTTAAACTACATATAGAGATATAACGATTATGTCAAAGAGATTGTCGAGGTTTTCGGATGCCGTTAGCATTTACTGCCATTTATAAGGAACCGGGAAAAAATGTAAAATTATAATTTGCAACTTAACCTGTATTTTGTGTGAGGTAAGTTACATCATATTGTAAATATGGATTGTATATTTTATATTATTATGGTATTAAGATACGTATTAAGACGCCATTTAAATATATTGAGATATTTAAACACTGAGTGCTTCTATAATAGTAGTCGTGTGATTAATATTTTAAATCACAAATGAATAATCTTTTCCATATGTTCGTAGTAACATATTTATTCTACAATAATTCATAATCTCCCTTCTCAACTCCATCCAATTTTGTTAAGCTCTCATCTCCATTTAATGAGTTCAGTGAATTTGAATTAATAGGTAAACTTAATTTAGATTATTCCAAGGACCTTCTTGAACTGAAGTTTAAATTGAATGACATTCAGTATTTGGCAACATTCGGTTATGAATATAAAAATTACAAAGGTTTACTTTTAGCTGATTTCGTCACACCATTTGAAGGATGGACAACTTTAAAGCTGGAAATAGAAGTTGACTTGCAAAATGAAGAAAAGATATTTAACTTCAATATTGAACGGGATGGAAAAACAAAACGGATTTATTTTTCAGGAAAAGTTTTAGATGGGGAAGTTGATTTTGATATTCAAACACCTTTTGAGGCAATTGACAACTTTAAAACTAAAGGATCATTCAGTAGATCTAAAAGATCAGTGGAGTTCATGATGATGAATGATGATCAGATGAATGATGATCATTCTGCGGGTATTGCCGCAAGTTTCAATTCACTGAAAATCAAAGCCACAACTCCTTTTCAAAAAGCTGCTGACATTGAATTTGAGATATCAAAAAATAATAAAGGTGGTTGGTTTGTAAACTATCATAGAAATGGTAACAAAGTATTCTTTAAGTTTTCAGCTGAACCAAAGAAAAAAGGTTTTAGTATCACAATCGAAAGTGAAGTTCCCGGTTGGGAATTTTTGGCTTTGTCTGGACGCCTTGATGCAGAAGAAATCTTAGCATATATTGATGGAAAAATTGATTCTGGAACTATACATCTTTCTGGAAGCGGTGTCATTGGGGACAGGTCCGGACAACTTACTATAACAAGTCATTCATCCTTTGAAAAATATAAAGAGGTAACAACGCAATTTGAATACAATGTAAAGAGGAGTATCTTCACATTTGACTCTAAATCTTCTTCATCCGATTATAAAATTTTAGTTGAATATAAGCGAGGACTATTCATAGATGTATTTGTACCAAATGATGAAGAAAATACTGTTGCAAAAGGAAAATTGACCATATTTAATGGAAAACTTGATATAACAAGTAGATTTCCACGTATTAGAACCTTCAGCTTAGAATATAATACAGTTTTAGCAGCTAAAATTACTTCAGAAATTGAAATTGAATTAAATGGAGTAAAGTTATTTGAATTAGAGTTTGAGCGTGATGCAAAAGAAAATAAAGCTCACCTGCAAATTCATGGAAGAAGAGGTGAAAATCATTCTATGTTGCATTTCCACAGAGAAGGATTTAATAAAATAGAATTTACTTTTAATAGAAATGATAAAGAGTTCAAAGTTAATATAGATGGCTCAGGAGACTTGCCTTCTTCTGGCTCTATATCGTTTACAATTTCGAACTCTTTTAGAGCTGATCCAAGAACAATTACTGGTAGAGTAGATTTGGATAGAACGGCATCTCCTAAAACGATTCATATAGAAGTGACAAACCATTTGGGTCAACTTTATGCATTTGACATAACTTATAGTGCCAGTCTAAGCAACCTGCATAAGGGAGAATTCAACTTGAGAGGTACACTCCCAGATAAAAACTTACATTATTTGCGAGAAGTGTCTGGTCATTGGGAGTTTGATGATAATAACGAAGGCAAAGCGGTTCTGAAAATTAACAATAAAGAATATACAGCAACAGGTAAAATTGGAATTCACGAATCAGATTTGATATTTGAATCAAGTGAAACAGACCACAAATATTACGCTCAGTTTAAAAGATAGAAAGACACGCAGACGGCTATACATCATAATTTAAACGTCAGATATATTAATGATTAATATCTATAATCTGAAAAGAACATGCAGAAGAATATCACACCTTATTGAATTTTACCAAAAAAAAACGTGCATAAACGCTATTCATATATATAAGATAGATCTTTGGAGGCAATATTCCAGAGGCTCTAACCTACACCGAGTATATTCAACATGTTGCAAACTTATTATAGTGCTACTTACTCTATAGGACAAATTGAGTATAGTGTGTGAGAAATACTAGGAATTCATGAGTGCTATATTCCGTACTTGTACAATAGGATTATAAAAGCTATAGAGTACATCATTTAGTCAAGATCAGTAGGTCTCACAAAAATACTAGATAAGATTGAGTGCTTAGCGCCAAGCGACTTTCCAACTTGTGACCGAATAACAGCGTGAGTGAACCTCACACTACACTTGACTAAATTTAAGAAGTAGATCTGATATTAACGTTGATAAAGCTAGCAGTATTACACTAGGGAGTAAAGTCTCACAGTCATATACATATACCAAATTTAATTCTGTAGTTATTAGTGAGATGGATCATTATATGATGTAGCTGAGAGAAATCAGATTTAGCTATCATCATGGAGGTAATATACTAGACAAATTATACTATAGTAACATTTTTCGTTTATGGTATAACTTTAAACGTTATATTTGAATAATTCCGAGATATACAATTCCAATATCCAATGGTACCCTATATTTGGTGTAGATAAGTATCATGAGTATCAGCCCTAAGTCATGAATTATATTACCTACAAGCACTCTTATGAAGGTCACATATTGTAAATAAGCTCTAGGTAGGCAATATTATTGAGGTGATCAAAAAGGTTTCTATTCTTGAGAATATATGATCTAGCATAACAAACGATATATTTACACAAATCAAACTTCCACTTAGAAGAGTAGTCCTACTATATACTCTCCAAATAGTAGTAATGACTCACAAGCTACCTACTCACTACTATATTACATCGTATTGACACTGAAGATGTCGATAATGCCAAAGGAACAAGAGAAAATAGAGTGGGAGTCAGTGAAAATGAAGAGAGAGAGAGAGAGAAGTTCATGTATGAAGAATATGAGTTGATATAATGATCTCGAGAGGATTGAGAGACAAGAGAGACCAAGAGAGGAGAGAGACGATTAATCATTAAAATATGTCTAAGATATACTGAAATATACATAGAATTTTTAACCAAACACATTACTATGATACCTAGCGGTCGTAGTTATAACTGCTTTTAGCTGTTCAACTCTGCTGTCAAAAAGACATTTCTATATCTTCTAAGATAGTGGCGTGGCATGTGAGACACAGTGGAGAGGTCCGACAAAGTGCAATAAATAGCTTATACATGTATGCATCTTTTTGAGATGAAGCTCTGCTCTAGAGACAATATGCTTACTATTGTTAATGAAAGTGAGCACCTACTATTATCCTCATGATAAAGAAAAATCGGGACACCTACAGCTACACTTCATATTTTTTACAGTTGTCAGGATGACTAATAATTATTAATGTAGATATCGATATGAAAAAATATACATTTTTTGCAAAAATGTAATAGTTTTATTAAAAATATATTATAAGATAAGGTGATAAATGATAAATTTGAGTATTATGAATTTCTAGTTTATTGAAAACCTACCCAGGCAAGAAATCTAGTAATGAAGTATCTTGAGAGTACTTATTATTCTATACTATACTCTATCTATATATACATGAGTACTAAATTTGAAATATTGATATAAACTTTAACATTCAATGCAAATATGGAAATAAAGGAAGCTTATAATGCCTAGATCTTATAAAGATAAAAATTAGATTTAACTTATTACGATATGATGGATTAAATGACGGAAATTAAAACAGATTTTATCTATTAGGCGTTTGCCTTAAATCCTTCACAATTGCTATATAAAAGTGATTCCAAGTTTTTTGACATTTATGAGAATAAATAAAATATTTTTATTATCACTCCCCACCTCATCACTATACCCCTCACCTCATCACTTATCACAACCTCACTACCTCACTCCACCCTATTAATAAATAAATGAAACTAACCTGTATCTGGCAGTTTTTAAATGAGATATTTGTATTTGAATCGATTTGCAGATCTATTAAATATTAAATACCTCACTTACAGCTAGTTCTGAAGAACAACTTTCTTATCATCAAACAAAGTTATTCTGAAGAACAACTTTGTTTAATGATAAGCTCTTCAAACAAAACAAATCGATAAAAAACTATCATTAATTGGTATACTATTATACCTGCTAAATTCATATAGATCACTATAGTATAAATTTATCTCATATATAACTTATATAAATATCTCTGTATAGAGGAGATAATATCTATGGATATTATAATCTATTAAGTACAGCTATAGAGAGTAGGTTACATTATATTTAGCGTAGACAGGTCTTGACATAGATTTAATAACTTTATAACTAGCCGAGCATTCAACATTAACTTCTTTAGAGAAGCGAAACTACTCAACATCAGGCACTTCATACTATGCTACTACTGAACAGTCAATTTATCATGTTATAACTACTCAAGATATTTAACTACTATGTTATAGTCGCCTATTATATCATGTATAGGATACTCCACATTTTTAGGTATTTATTTTATGGTTAATATTTATATTAATATTTCTTATATTTTATATATATAGTATATCATATAGGTCTGGTGTATGATATATATCAATTTCTAAATTAATGAACGATGTTGCAGTAGAGTAGATATTTATGAAACTAATGGTACGGTAGGCAGAGCAATTTTCTTATCTCTTTACTTTCAGAGGAAGGAAAAGTCGATTTCCGCCACGTAAGAGGAAGCGACAGTTTAAATACCATCAGTTGATTGAAGTATATAAGTTGAAATTATTAAATATCTTTTGGAATGTTTGCACAAATACTGACAACAGACAACATAAATATTGCTTGAAGTACTAGAAGTATTCTGATTGCTTCTGTCTTGTGGCTCATTGAGACACTACTTAGCTTTGGTTTTCAGCCCATAGGCACGAGCGATAAATTTAACAAATCTATATATCGATTACAAAAACATCATCTATTCACGCCTCTTGAAAGAAATGTACTTAGAGTATTGTATAAACTACTATTCTAAGTAATATAGTTAAATTACAATAAATTAGATTGAAGGAAAGTATCCATTAGATATGATAGATATATTTATTGTATATATTAGTATAGGTAATAGTGAAAGCTATAGATCATTTCTTTACTACTATACTATTTTTATAGGATCATGGTGATATCTAAATTAATATATAAGCGTATACAAGAATACTATAGAAGATCCCATTATCAAATAACGAATATTTAATTTCATATGGCTTAGTATTAATTGGTTATATGTTGTAATTATATATAATTAAAATGGAAATAAATTTCATCTATTGTAAAAAAGCATAGAAAAATATAGCTGAAAGCATAGTTAAAAAATTGGGTTTGTAATCACGAAGATCGGAACATGACTCTCTTCTATATCCGGACATTGTAGGGTTTCAAAAAAAAAAGGACCTGGTTCAAGCGGCATGCGTAAATATCGGTGAGCGAAGGAAATGGGTCGCACAACACTTTTTTCGATAATTTGTTAATATATAACGCTTACTCAATTAAAAAATATATGATTTATGGATTTCATAATTTTTCTTAATATGAGTAGATCTGTATCCAAGTATGAAGGACGTCATTGAATGAACAACAGAGTACTCTCAAATAGGGTAACCTTCTTTGAGTGAAATGGAAGGGAGGAATTTGCTCTTAATTTATATACAAATGGGCATCATTCAGGATACTTGGAAATTTATTGTATGAAAACTTCATTTTCCATCAAAAATTACCATTGTTTTTGCGAATAAACTAGCTTCTCTTACATGAAAAGGATCATCTTTAAACAAAGAGGCGAGTCCTGAAATTCTTCAAAGGGTTACAAGATATTTGACGCCAATAGAAGTAAGAGTCCGCACACTCACATTAGCTAGGCCCTTATTTGTATCATCTTATCTCTTTAACTTTATGGCTAAATTATCTTGTGCTGATTTGAGTGGTAAGTTAGCTTGGTTCTAATTGATGTTGCTGCCATGTCATGACTTCCCTAATATTTTTTCCAAATATAATAACCAGCAATTGGGGACAGACTTAGTTTATAGTCACTGACCGACTATGCTTGGTTAGATGCTGTGAGCACAAACTCCGACACATGAGTTTTTCTAACTTAACTACTATACTTTTGAATATGGCATCGGATGGCTAGATTAAATTAATTCCCAAGACTCGAAACAAAAATCATGTTTTTATAAACATGTTAAATTCAGTAAATGATAAATAAGTTATTTATATTTAGAATATATATCATAAGTATAATATATTACTGACTAGTATATACTACTACTATACTAAATTATATAGTAATATTATTCCTAATATATATATTAGGATAATAATTATATAGTTATAATCAAATATATTAGGTATTATATTAACATATGGACATATAATAAATATATATATATAAGGTATATTAATAAGATTTTAACAATATATTAATAAAACATATCATATATATATACCACTCTATATATAATTATATATTTATATATATATATATATAGTATATATATATATATATACATATATTATATATATAATATATATATATATATATATATTATATATATATATTATTATATATATATATATATATTTTTATTTTTTTTAATATATTATACTTATATTATTATTGAAAAAAATATTTGATTGTATAGTAATTGAGTACTAATAGGCTATATATACGTACTAATCTATATTTATATACAATGATATGTAATAATATCCTAATATAATATATATATTTATTATATATATATTTCTATACTAGATATATAATAAAGTGAATATTTTGTAGTATGCCGTCATCTCTCGGTCTCTATATCAAATTTGTATATTTGCTACATATATATATATATATTATAGAACTATTTCACATTCTCTCTCAAACAAATAATATAGAAAACAACCGAAATTGTTGGAATGACTTGCAGATATACTGCTTCTGCGATTGCGCAAAAGTAAAGACTTGCTATAATTCAATCCGAACCTTAGCGAAACCATGTAGTGAATATAGGTCTGCTAATATTTTATGAATGGTTTTTTTATGGTTTAAACCCATTGTTTTTTTTTAATGTTGGTTTTATAAATCTCTGTTAAACCAATGGTACTATATATATATATATATATATATATATATAATATATATATATATATATATATATATATATATATATATATATATATTATATATATAATATATATATATATAATTATATAAAATATATATATGCTTAGGCTAAGCTAACGGCCTACGAAGAACAATACAGGTTAAGTTGAGTAAACACGGCATCGACGGAACAATAGGATGAGGTTGAGCTACACGGCTTCCAACGTCCCGGTTTATGCATAAGGTTTGTTAAGCAGGTTAAGTTGAGTACTAACGGCCTCTAAAGTCCGGTTATGATAAAGTTTGTTAATTAGGTAAGGTTGAGATACACGGCTTTTATATTATTCAAGGTTGTACTTTTCAGAGATATAAACTATATTAAATAACATAAAAAAAAAATTAAAAAAATAAAACAAAGCCCATTCTATAACATCTTTATTAGCAAGACAACAAATTTAATAACTAAACACAATTCGTAATTATATATATATATATAATGTAGTATATATATATTATATATTTATATTTATATATTATATAGTATATTTAATTAGTATATATAATATTATATTATTATATATCATATAATATATATAATATATATATTTATTATAATATATATATTATAATATATAAATTGGTAAAACTTAAATATTGAACATCATTCGTCTTACCAGATCGATATCATCTTCGACGATATTTATCGATATTTGATATTACGTATACGAGCGATATAAATTATCCGATATATAGAATTCTTACGAGAGATAGAAATATAATGATTACATGATTTTTCCATATTAATATAATAATATATAATATTATAATTAATATTAATATATTATTAATTAAAATATATTTATAAAATTATATATATTAATACTATAATATATATATATATATAGTTATATATATATTATATATATATTAATATATATAATTATATAAATACTATATATTATGAAATTCAAAATTGTCACCAAATGTGTTTTAGTAGATAATATTATAGAGTACGAATAGATTTTTGCGAATAAATGTTATAATATTGCATTGATTTTTGGGATTTTATTGTTTTTGGGGTATATCACTAACGATACCTACACTGGTATAATTAACCGTGCATCATCACTGATGATACTAGGAGTCGGGAGTTCTCTACGGCCTCTAGGTTGGGATCTTAACGGGGGGTGTACTAATCCACCCCCCTCCGGGATGGTCTCATCAGAAACCCCCGCTCTTGTGGTCTTTTTGGGTGTACCGCGGGGGATATTCCATTCCGACACATTCCCCCTCCGAGTAATGAAACGTCCCCCCTCTCCGTCCCCCATCGGCTCGAACCTCCTAAAAAAAGGTTAATACTCCACTTTAGGGGGCTCGTTGACTCACTGTACGGTAAAAGTAGCCCTAAAACTTTACTGATCCACTATGCCGTAAAACTAACTATAACTCTTTACGTGATAGCGGGTTTAGTAGGATTGATGTGGCCGATAGATATATAAGCACGATATTTTGGATATATTAATGTAAATCAGAGGTCTTACATCTATAAATTTAAATTTTATTTGAAGGGCACAAAAATAAAGAAATGTTTTAAAACATCAGCATATATTAATGATATATATATATATAATATATATTAATAAATATATAGTTTATTATATATATTTATTTATATATATATTATAGTATATATATATATATATATATTATATATTTAAAAGAGCACTTTATTTTGGGATATATTTAATGTAAATCAGAGGCTCTTACATTAAAATTACCGCCTATGACCTTTTGCCTTCCAATTTTTTGGTAAATTATTTGATTGCTATGCTGCAAACACTTGAAACTTAGATACCTATACAGACAGTTAATTTTTTAAACTTCAAAGTAATTTTTAATAAATATTGTCCTATTTTAAAATTCCATTTTTCCTCTAACACCTCCCTACTTCCTAAAAGTTTCAAAACTTACTGGATATTATAAATAGTCCAATAATGGCTGTCATTGGTAATGTCTTCTGTCCTAGTTGGTCAATAAAATAATGAAGAATGGGATTTTGAAAATAGGGTCGATCGATAACATTATCGGATAAATCTAAAATATTGATTGGTGTCAGACGAATTATTAACAAGTTTTAATTCCTATATTATATTGTAATAATAATATTTTTTGACATATAGTATATTATATTATATATATTATATCTATATATAGGTATATATATTTATATTATAATATATATTTATATGTAATTTATACAAATTAGATGTTATAAAATACCTTTTATTACTTATCAAATAAAATTTGAATTTTAAAAGTATGTTTTCAGAGTATAATATCTTATTTTTTAATTTGACTAAAGAACTAAAAATTGAAATATAAGATAAACTGTAAGAAGGTTCGTTGGTAACGGCCACCATGATTCAAAGTTCGAAATATTTAAATAATTTTTTTAAAAATCACACTTTAATGTTAAATATTTTTCAAAAACTGATAAATATCATAACACCACAAGATTACAAGCGCTCTACAGAAAACCCAATTACTATATTTGGAATTTGGTCTGTATAAACCGTATATCAAAAAATAACGTACAAAAAGCATTATCTAATCATTATATTATAATATCAAATATAACGTTATAATTATGATATAATATATAATATAGTATATAATATACACATGGGGTTAGTATTATATAATATAAATATATTTTAACACTATATATACTATATATAGCCCATTATTAATCACTAAATCATACTATATTATTCCTATATACTTACTAATATAGTAGTGAAAAATACTTATATATTAGTATATATAGTAAGTCACTGTAGTCTCTAATACTATAATCCTAAAAGTATTATGTTCCACGGGGCTCGAGCCGTACGGGGGACAAATGGGGGGGACGTTATTTCCATACATCGTGGGGAAAGGCGAAGGACCCCCGCGACCCCAATACCAAACGAGCGGGGGTTCCGGAGACCCTCCCGGAGGGGGAAATAGTCCGCTACAATGTCGTTCCCAGGAAGGTCCGACAGAACCCGAACTCTGCCGGATTCTTTGCGTTTTAACCTTGGGTATTCCTTTAGTTTGAAAAACACCTCCCAAAAAAATAAAAACAATTTATGACTAAAAATGAGTGTATAAAGAAATAATGCATAAATAATTTTGAAAACTTTTTGGAATGTTAGACGTCACCACTGAAATTTGATGTCCGTATAAGATAATTTAAATTAGATAATTATATTAAAAAAAAAAAAAAAAAAAATAAAAAAATATCTAAAATGGACGGAGTCGTAAAACAATTATCAGGTCCTCCATCTGTCCTATACCCCGGTATATAAAGGCCTAGTTTAATATTATATTATATAGTAGCTACTAATATAGTATATATTATAATATACTTTATATTATAATATATATTATAATTATATATATATATAATTATATTATAATTATATATATAGTAATAAATAGTATATTAATATTAAAGATATATAATTTATTATATATATATATATATATATATATATTATATAAATATAAATTAATATAATACAAAGACATGTATGATAATATTATATGAAAAAATTACCTGCAAATACAATTTTTAAAAAAAAAATAAGTTAAAAAAAAAGGAAAGAAATCAAGCAATTTGAAGTGCCAAATTAGATATATAGTAATTTTACTTGAATTATAGGTATATTTCTAAATTTTTTATTATAAAATAAAAACTATACTTACATAAAGAGGTTTTCTATTTCTAATTTCCATTTATTCTATATATTCTATTTAATATATACCCATATTTATACATGAGTAAAATCTATATACCTATACCACATTCTTAACCAATTTTTAACAGAAGAATAAACTGGATATATCTTGTTAGAAATACTAGTTTAATAAAACTGCACGAAGTTACTACTAGACTATAAATTAATTTTAGATAAAAATATTTATTTGTTATATGTAAATGAGTTTATTTTTATCTTTGATTTATAGAACATGTTATATATGGTAATTTGAAGTTATTTTATTACTCAATTTTTATTCTCAAATTAGTGTAATAAATATATAGATTATAAACTAATAAAAGTGACAATAATATAATAATTAATTTTTTTGTTGGTTTTATATTATTTGAGAATGATTAATTAATATATAAATATATATATATATTAATATATACCATCATATATATATTAATATATTATATATTAATATATGTATATAATTAATATATTTATTAATATAATATTATTTATTAGTATTAATATTAATAATATATATATAATATTAATATATATAATATATAATAATATATATGATTATTAATTAATAAATAATATATAAATTATATATAATTAATTAATTATATATTATTATCATATATATATATATTATATATATATTATATATTATATATTAATATATATATATATATATATTAATAATATATATACAATATCAAATTAATATAATAATATAATATTATATATATAATAATATAATATATATATATATATATATATTAATTTATATATATATTATATATATATATAATTAATTAATAATATATATTTATATATATATATTTATAAATATATAATATATATATATTAATTATCGTATATATTATATTATATATACTTAATATATTATTATACTTAATATTAATATAATATATATAAGTTATATATATATTATAATATATATAATTATATAATATTTAATATATATATATATTAGTAATAATTATATGGTAAAGAATTAAATTACTTTTAGTATTTCAGATTTTATTATACAAAAGTATAAACATTAATTTACATATTTATTAGAATTATTCAAGGAAATATGAAAATAAAAAATTGTCACATTAATATAAATAGAGTTATATTCCTGTCCTTATAATAGTCCAGATGCACAGAGATTATATCACCTTCATTATAGATCTGGTGTATATCTTGATAAATTAACTAAGCTTCTCTTAGGCGAAAATAATAATGTTAATATTAGCATTTTTATAATATATTAATCTTTAAGCTATCTACATAGAATTTTATCTAATAATATACTTTAATTAATATATAATCTAAAAGATAAATTAATGCACGCAAAATTAATTGTAGCTCCTCTTTATTATATTATTTCAGATAATTATAAAAATAATATAGATTTATTGTTTATTTTATATAAAAATATTTTATGGAAAAGAAATCTTGGCGAAAATTTTGCTGCTCTATGACCATACATAAAATTTATATTATTTTTCAAAAATAATATTATAAAAATATTATTGCCCTATCTCTCTATAAAATTTTAAAATAACGGACTCATTTATAATTTTTCAGTAAGTTTATTTGTTTCTAATAATCTGGCCAATGTTCTTTATTATATAACAGAAAGACTTTCTAATTCTATGATCTTTTCATGAAAAGAGTTATTCCACAATGTACACTTTATTTTAGAAAGTTCTTGCGGCTTCATCTAGATCCTTAATCAGGTTTATTTCTACTGTTGTTTCTTTCGTATATTTATTCTTACTCATTTTTTATACCTCCTCCTATTTTTTAAGCGTGTACAACTTCGACATCACAAAGTTCAGATGGCATACATATCCATCATAATATATATTACTATGATCACATTAAAAAATCGCGATTTACTCAATGGGTTTTTCTAATAACTAATGGCAGATGCAATTTTTCCTAGTTCTCATATCTGTGCAGTTGTGGACCTACGTTTGAGGGACTAAGGGAGCTTCTGCAAATTTGGCCGCAAAAATGTTAATGCAAGCATACATTCTTTGCAATCCCCATATATAACCCACTACACCAACCATTTGGCAAATACACCGACATCCGCCAATACCTCTACCTCCCTTTTCGTGCAATATATACCGCTTTCACCATAAATCAATCATCCTGCTTGGTTACGCGTTTACTGCGGTGGCTACACAACCAGCCCATCTAACCCCTTTGGTCTCTTGAGAGGTGCCATGGACCTATCTAAGATACTGGCCACTTTGACCCCTATCCAAAACTCACCTTTCGCTTTTCTCACACGGTGCATCAACATGACTATGCGCGTTCGCGTGTCCCTTCTCCGATCTCGTGTGGGAGTTAATTACAAATCCGGAGGATTGCGACCAACTCGAAGACTGCGCAGGCCTTCTTTGCAGAACCACGGCTTTTCCGTCCTAACCTAGCCTCGATATCGTCTCCGCTTGTCGAGCATCCGCTTTCGGTTCGTGTTGCTCCAAATATTCGCGCTACCTTTAGTCACGTCAGGCTTGCTCGTCATTGAGGAGTTTAGGGAGTGTTTCTCACCAAAAGTCCAATAACTACACCTATTGAGGTTCTACCTCTCTGTTTCAAGAGCCCCATCGTAATGCACTATAATTGGTATTATAAGCTCAACTATATATTGTTGGGTATATAAGAGGTTTGTTTTAGGAATCACGAACCTATTTCATTCAGCGTCCATTGCCCCCACTTAGGGACTTCCACCATCCAATGCTTTATATCGATCTGGCTCCGAAGACGCCTGAGCACGTATCTCGGTTCAGAAACTACCATGGTGATGAAGTTATTCTAAAAATAATCGCTTAAATATGAGAATTTATGTGGAAATACGTGTCCTTCGTATAATGTAAAAAGTTAATTACCCTTAGAAATTGATGCCATTTGTATAAGATTTAGAGTACCAATATATTCTTTAATTATTCTAATATAATATAGTTATTATCACTCATATTATTACTTTTCCTTCTATATATTCTACTAATTCTACTATTTTATTTTTGTGAAGTATGTATTTATACTTATCAATACTACCTATTTAGACTATTGAGTATAAGGTTTACTCTAATACGGTTAGGTTCGAGTTCCTACCGATATATTTATGCTGATTGAAGAGTTTTATCTTTTATTTAGTCACTACCTTGGTATCCTCGAGCTTAATTAGTACGAGATAAGGTCCCTCTACTCATCCTCCACCCCGATTATTTATCATGAGTGATACCTATAAATCATACCCTAAATTTATTTACTCAATGCTTTAGTATCAATTTAATATTTTATGTTATTAATTTAAAAAATGATCAAAATTACTTTGTTTGTATATATCTACGGCACCAATCTATTCCTTTATTTCTTCAATGACGCTATATAATTACCATCTATGATCAGTCTTATTCAGAGCCGAATATCTCGAAAGCTAATAATTTTAATGAGCGGCCTGATAGAAATAAAATGCAATGTATAAGTGGAGATTATAAATTCATTTGGATTTAAATCCAGATTTGGATTATTCCTAAGTGATAAGCATATACTAAGTCTAAGAACATGATAGAAAAAGATTTGACATATCAATGACCACAGTAAACACAAAACTATATTATTAATAATTTTCTATATAATTATTATTAATATATTATATTATATATATTAATATTAATATATATAATATATATATATTATATATATATTATAATTATTCTCACAATAATTAAAATACTAAATAATTATAATCAATTATATATATATATATATTCAGGGTCATATTAGCATTGTATTTTTTGAGAGGTTCTGATATATATACGAGAAACATACAAAAGTTGTAGTGGAGATTTGAAACAACTTTATCTGTTGGTATCTATACAGACTTTTTTTCAAAATATATCTATGCCTCAGAATCTGAAAATGGTCCTATGTCTGTTAAAAAGTAAGTTCTTCGAAGATTTGTTTTCCATCCCCAACTTTTCCTTGGAATCTTAACCTCTAACTTTAACCAAACAAAGATCACACTAGAACAACTAATAAGTAACAGTCAAAGCCCAGAGATATAACAGGTATATAACGCTTTTAAATATCCTTACATTCTATAATACATGCTAAACAGCCTGCCCATAGTAATAAAATCTTCATTTAGAAATCATGATTTTGTCTTGGTACTTGTGAGAGGTATTTCTTTGTATTCGAGAATGTTTTGGGTTTGTAGTATATCATCTTTGGCATCTCATGTCGAGAAGTAAATGACCAGAACGTACCCTACTCTCTAAAATAAACACAGTCGATATATATTATGAAACCATCATTCTTGACATTATACTTTCTAAGCATGCTGTACCGATATGGACACGGACCATATCTTTTGGTAGAGCTCCAGAATTTGTTGATTACTAACCAAAAATCGGTATCGCCATCCTCGTTAATAGTTCCAATCGAAAGAAGAGGTGGGGGTGACTTAGGAGTACTCCCCATGGTCTCTCAGTTTTCAAATGTTAGGACAGTGGCGTTGAAGATTGGGACGTTTAGGTCTCTGTCCTTTGTTATAACAAAATGCAAGGCAACAGTTATACTGGTGCAACATTGGATTGAAGTAAATTATATTCTTAATCCCTCATGCCTTGAAAGAATTGTTAGACATAAAAATTCATCTCCTTAATTGTTTACCCGTATTCATCTGCAATCACATAAGCTAGCAACAAGTTTGACTGGTATAATGACTAAAAATAGGAGTTGTTATTAAAGAGCACTTGAGGAGATAATGAAAATGTTTACTGATCCTCCCAGGAGAAAGTTTTAATTGATACTGTGATATCCATTAAAAGTGAAAATTCCTTTGAGTCACAACGATCTTTATGACAGAAAAGTAGGAATATATGGGATCTGAAGATATTAAATGATATCACCCATATATTAGTGAAGGGCATAGATAAGTTAATAATCAGTAACAAATTCGTTAAACCAAATACGCCCTCCATTGATCATCATGATGGTTCGAATTCTGTATTGTAATACGTATCACAAGATCGAAGCAATCTGTATTATAGCTTAAAGTTAGCCACCTAGCAATGGCTTAAGGCATACCCAGGCTGTGCAAATAAGTTTTCAAAAATACCTATAATATATCATAAATTAATTTATATTATGATATCTGCTACTAAACTTTTAAGTACCCCATTGGATACTTGAATTAACATATAATACTAGATATTAATTAAATAGTAATAATCCGCTTAATGGTCAAGAACTTAGATATCTTTCGTTAAACTGAGTTATTTATCAGGAACAATACAACTACAGAGCCTAAAGAATTGGTTGATTAAATTATATGATGGGTTTGGTTCTTGAGGATCTAAATTGAGAGTCAGTTTTGGTATTATTAAAGGTCCTTCATGTACGATGGAGGCCAGTTAGTTCTTCCCATTACACTCATCTACAAATTATCTTCACTGTAGTATGGTTACAGTTCATTAAAAATACGCAACATGCTACATGTGAACCATTGAAGATAATGTGTATTTATTAAGATGGTAATCTACTTAACAGATTAGTGATTATATCCATTTCTGTTATCACGATATTTACACAGTAGAGTTCCATCATATATGCAATCACCTCTCTTAAAAGAATATACTCTATGTATATAATAGTATTCTTTATAGTTTATGATATCAATAAATACCCTAAGTAAATATAATCTATTAAAATTAACACTCTCGAGATCTTCCTAAGATATAATTATGAGTACCTAACGTGAAACGAGTAACATGTACATCTGAGAAATGAC
>JABUQX010074179.1:27500-30000 GCA_015478945.1 Trachelipus rathkii | reverse complement strand
TTACAGAATGTACGATGTTCACATCTCGTCTGCGGTAGAGTACTTGAACCATCGTCTCACAGCAAGAAAGAACTAAAAGTCTTTTTGAGAAAGAGAAACATGAAGCATTTCTAGGTTTCGTTGCAAAATGCATGATCGTGTTTACAGCTGTCATAACTCTGTCAGCTATTTTAGTAAAACTAAATGAATAAATAATAATTCATTCAGGGACGACAAGAAAGAACGATAATTTCTTCAACCAATAAAATGAAAGGTTTCACGAGAAAGGAAGCTTCTTGGAAGTCTGCATTTTAAAAAAATGAATTTACAAATTTTCCATCCTTTTTAAAATTTCCAGAACTGGTAATGGCCGAGAAATCTAAAGACCTCATTCTTGCCGCATCATTATGAAAATTACAAGATTCAGTAAATAAAAGTACTGTCCTCTCTCTTTCCGTTAAGATCTTGAGTGGATTGTTTCCCCAATTTTCACATGCAGATATGCTGAAGAACTAGATTTCACATCTACTGAAAGAGACGAATTTAATAATCTCTGCGCTGATTTCTTTACTTTAAAAATTAAACTTGAGAAGTGACTTATCAAGCGGCTCTTTATTTGCGCTTCGCAATACAAAAGGAGTAATCCTAACCTAGCTAGAAAAAATCCACAAAGTTTAGTTTTGCCATTTTCAACATCATACTTTTGTAAACAAGCTTTCTATGCAATAGTCAAATCTTGGGGAAAATATACGTGTTGCGTTATCAAACATCAGACCTAGCATGCAATATTTGTTGCTCCAGCATCAAAGACAAAAAATTCTATTTAATATTATTAATCGATTCTAAACCGCAAACTCTAGCCTTGAAAATATTACGTAATTTTTATAATATTATAAATTTAAAAATAATAATAATAATTACTATTTATTATTATATTATATATTCATTACTTATTATTATTATTATTTATCATTATTATTATTAATTATTATTATTATTATTATTATCTATATCATTATTATTATTATTATTAATATTAATATTAATATTAATATAATATTAATATTAATATTATTATTATTATTATTAATTATTATTATTATTATTATATTATTATATATTATATTATTATTATTATTATTATATTATTATTATTATATTATTATTATTATTATATTTTATTATTCATTATTATTATATTATTATTATTATTATATTATTATTATTATTATTATTATTGTTATTATTTTTATGTTATTTTATTATTTATTTTTATTTTATTATTATTTTTATTTTTATTATTATTATTATTATTATTATTATTATTATTATTATTATTATTATTATTATTATTATTATTATTATTATTATTATTTTTTTTATTATTATTTATATTTTTTTTTTTTTTATTTTATATTACATTATTATTATTATTATTATTTATTTATTTTTATTATTATTATTAGTTATTATTATTATTATCATTTATTATCTATTATTATTATTATTATTATATTTTATTTCTTTATTATTTTTATTCATTATTATTTCTGTATATCATAATATTTTATTCATTAATATTTTTTTATTATTATTATTATATTATTATTGTAACAAATGTGCCTCAAAAATTCCACAGCCTTACAATAGGGGCCGTGAATTACAAAAGGTTGGGAATCACTGCTTTAAGATGAGATTTAATCATTTTCTGAACTCCGGACCTCAATTCACAAATATTCTTCCTACATAGGATAATCCACAGGTATTTCAAGTAGGAACTCATGTTTCACACACCAAGCTTATTATTGCAAAATCACACATTCCTTTACAGGGATTTATATATATATACCGCATATAACTACTCCCTATCTCCTAACTATAGTAATATATATAATATATATATATACTTATATATATATATATATAAATATATCATATAATATATATATATCACTATATATATAATACTATAATATATAATATATATATAAATATATATATATATTATATATATATATATATATATATATATATATAAATATATTATAATATACTATATATATATATATATATATATTATATATAATATATATATATATATATAAATACATATATATAGATATTTATATCATAAAACTATATATATATACGTTTATATATATATATATATATATATATATATATATAGATATATAAATATATATATACTATATTGATTTATATTTATATAATATAATAATATATATATTATATATATATAATATAATATATATATATATATATATATATATATATATCATATATAATATATATATATATATATTATAATATAATATATATAATATATATATACTAGTATAATATATATATATAATATATATTATAATACTATATCATATATATATATATATATATAATATATATATATATATATATATATATATATAATATCTTCCGTTCCCTCTCTCTCCCCCATCTCTCTCCATCCTTACCTAGGAGTTGGAATCTTTCTTTCGATGGA
>JABUQX010074179.1:12500-15000 GCA_015478945.1 Trachelipus rathkii | reverse complement strand
ACCCCATATGATTGACAGGGAAAATGGTCGAAACAACATCAAAATAATATCCCGTACAGCCTGTCTCATGCGTTAGGATAGGTTAGGTTAGGTTAGGTTAAGTTAGGTTAAGTTAGGTTAGGTTAGGTTAAGTTAAGTTTTGTTGGATTCGTTAGAGAAACTCTAAAATAACCAGATTTTTTTTTTTACCAATGTCTACCATTTCACTTGGCAATCATTTTCCCTGTCGATCATTTGGTACTAGCTTTTGGTACTAGCTTTTGGTACTAGCTTTTGGTACTAGCTTTTAGTACTAGCTTTTGGTACTAGCTTTTGGTAATAGCTTTTGGTACTAGCTTTTGGTACTAGCTTTTAGTACTAGCTTTTGGTACTAGCTTTTGGTAATAGCTTTTGGTACTAGCTTTTGGTACTAGCTTTTGATACTAGCTTTTGATACTAGCTTTTGATACTAGCTTTTGGTACTAGCATTTGGTACTAGCTTTTGGTACTAGCTTTTGGTACTAGCTTCTTTCTAGAAGAATTCGTTTTTTTTTATGTAGGTCTCGCCCAAAGTGTCTTCCAACACAGTATCTTCCTTTCTCTTTTCAACATTCTGACTCTTGACGTAATCGCTCTGTCTGCAGCACTTTTTTTCCCTCTATTTTCCTTATATTCTTTGACAACATGCTTTAATTGAAATGACAAATATCCGACCGTTTCGGTAATTAAATCGGACCCGTTTCTGTTCTCCCCTAGTCTGGTGAATTTAATGTGTAATTCTTAAACTTGCTTATCGATGGAGACACACACATATACACACCTACACACCTATACACAAACACAAATATATATATATATATATATATATATATATATATATATATATATATATATATATATATTTATACTGTTAATGTCAGATATATTTATAGATATATATATATATATATATATATATATATATATATATATATATATATATATATATATATATAGTATATATATATATATATATATATATATATATATATATATATATATAAATATATATATATATATATATATATATATAAATATATATATTTAGTTATATATATATATATATATATATATATATATATATATACACAAATATATATATATATATATATATATATATATATATATATATATATATATAATCTTGTGCTTCTACTATTGTTCTTCTAAAAGAACAGATTTTCATGTCTTTTCTTGAGCATCTTACTACTTCTTACGAAATTGTTATATCTTCTTATCAAAATACTTAGGTCCTGTATTTAGAGGATTTCACTGTACACAATACTGAATGGTTGAGGTCGTCTTAACGATCTGAAACAACTTATTAGGGAACCTACACACATTCCAGATCGTCCAAATAAATTCTTGAACCAATTTGATCTATGTTTCACAACTAGTTCTTCTCTAAATAAATAAACCACCTTCGTTTCTATCGGTAAATCTGACCATAACTTAGTTTTAATACTTTCTCTCTAACAGATCCATCCTTTCCTAAGTGCATCTTCTGGCACTTTAATCCGGCCAATTGGGGGGGGGGCTTTGCGTCGCTTCTGTGCTAATTATAGCTGGAAAGACTTCTATGACTCTGAGGACGATTCGGCTTCTGTAGATAATGTTGGTCCCGTAATCGTTGATGGGAAGAGTAGGCTCATTCTTTATTCGACTAAATCTTTCTCCCATCAAAATCTACGGTTTGATCATGCTTTTTCTCAGGCCATTCAAGCTAGAGACAGTGCGTATCGGGAGGAGAAAAATTCTAGTTTTCCTATCACTATCTATTTTCATTCATCTTGGAATCGTTGCAGGGATCAACTGGCAAAATGCTTCTTCTAATTCTACTTCTAATTCAAAAAACCTCAACGTCTTAAAGAAAGTGCGCTGACTCTTCTTGGTTCTCTTCCTGACAAATTTTTCTGGCCTTTTCGCAAAAGGATCTCTAAAAACTTCTGGAAATCTGCCTTTCCTCTTCTTTTTCGGTCTGATGATCCTGTTGCTAATACTGCAACTGGAAATGCTAATCTCCTTGGCCTTCTCTTATCCTCTGATTCAACTCTCAAGACGACTTCAGTAATCCTCCTCCTCCTCCTCCTCCTCCTCCTCCTCCTCCCCTTCTTCCTCCTCCTCCTCCTCTTCCTTCTCAGGGGTGTCCCTTATCTTTGCCTGTTACTACATTTGATAGGATGCATGGTCATCTGAAATCTATGAATGTTAGGAAGGCGAGAGACCCGGATGGCATTCCTCCCCAATTTAGAGTTAGTGGGCCTTTAAGCTGGACACACAACTCGTTCAATTATATTCTCTATGACTCAATACTGGCACTTTCCCTCAGTGTTGGAAGAGGGTATTTGTCCAACCTATTCCAAAGAAAGATATCCGTTATGATCCTTCTAACTATCGACTAATAGCTCTCACTTATATTATATCTAGGATCTTTGAAGCTCTTCTCAACTCTTATTTCTTAGATCATCTGGAATCTCATTTT